>JAPTGZ010000019.1:28050697-28075406 GCA_029814645.1 Fowleria isostigma
TGAGGATAAAGCAGGTTCAGAAAATGAATGAATGAATGAATTATTATTATTATTATTATTATTATTATTATTATTATTATTATACTTTATTCATGTAAAACACTTTATATTTGATGCCAAATCACAAAGTCCACAATACAAAGCAACATAATACAATAAAAAAAGCAGATAAAATCAACCAGAAAAGGCTATTCTAAAAAGAAGTATTTATAAATACTATTATTTATGTTTCTTGATATGTCTACTAATTATTTTGGTCAGTAAAAGAGTAATTGTATTAATCTATATGTATGTAACACATTTAATACTGCGACTGACCAGAATTGATGTGATGTTGTCCTCTTCATGTATTTAGGAGTCAAGTCAGTTCTCTAAAGTCACCAGAAGGTGGCAGTATTATCACTGGTATGATCATAAGGCTGCAGTGATCCTGGAGTGCTACCACACACCACTACTGTTTTCTGTCTCTCACTCATGCTCACTTAATAACTCTTTTGCTAGCTTACTCAATCTATTTAATGACCATGAAATTACAAATAAGTTACATTTTGTCAGAGGCATAAACACAGTCGCACATGCAGCCACACTTTCCATCAGACTATAAACAATCCCAGTGTTTTTAGGTTGACATAGTTTTAAGTGCACATACATTGAGAGTACTGCATGACTAGTTTGGCAGCAGAGGACATTTACTCATACGCTACTGCCACGCTAGAGTTTTATTTGAGCCTGTTTCTATATCGGGCCTCCTATAGTATTTTAAACCTGATTTGTCACTGAAGTCCAGTGTCAGACTGAAAGCATGGGCTTGTTGTCACCCTGTCTTCCTGTTTGTCTCAGTCTGTCTCCCTGAGGCGATCCTGTGGGGTGACAGGGGTCATAGAACAGCTCATTAACCCCACCCCACCAGCCCACACATTGCTGCAGTCCTCAGGCCCCGGCTACACACACACACACACACACACACACACACACACACACACACACACACACACACACACACACACACACACACACATTTTATAAAGCTTCACTAATGGCAGTTAAGTCGACTTAAGCCCACTCCGTGAGCGGTATGCTTTCAGGGATGCACCATGAGACGTGTATGTGTCTTGCATGTTGTATGTAGTATTTATTTTCTGCTTGTCCTCATAAATTAAGCGGGTAACAAATGCAGGAGATGGAACTCCCAACAAAATAAACCCAGTTTTTATCATTTCTAATCATCTGTGTAATGTATTTAGACATTTTATTCTGTGTTGTTGAACCTGTTGGGCAGATGTCTCCAGGCTTCCAATCATTAATTGTTGTGTTTGTAAGGTATCTAGAAACTCAGTGGGATATGGTGTTATTTTCCATGTTCAGACATCATTGTTGCAGTCAAAACATATTGGATAAGAGGAACAGCAGCACTTCAGGGGCTAGGAGATGCCTGGGAGCTGTTGTCTGGCGTCTCTAGTGGTATTATTCTCTCAGTCTGTACATGTGAATGTGTTACTTTTTACATGTTTGTCTTTATGATTATGTGCAAAGGTGTGGTTTTATAATCTTGCATGCGTGTGCATTTGTGTTATCGCCATTAAGTCTCGGGGTAAACGAGCATGTTACTGTCCTTGCAACAAACACACAGGCTGCAATGTAAAGGAAAAACAGCAACACACACACTAGCCTCATTTTCACCGGCGCACACCTTTCTCGAGGGATATAAAATGCTCCTGCCTCTGCACACTGTGGGACATGAGTTTCATCCAAACTAGCTGCCGTCCTCAATAAACCCACGTGAGCAATCTCTGCAGTATAGATTTCCAGTTTCTCTTAGGGTATATTTTGTCCAGATCAGGTGTTTAAACTGCTCAATATGACAATAATTAGGCAGCATTGAAGACATGTGTTCTTTCTTATGTTGATAAGGGACATTGACCTTTAACCTGTGCACCCCTGTAGTCCCCCATAGCATACTCCACCCATCCCATATGCCCCACGGCCAACACCCACCCCTTCCCCTCACTCTGTCCAGCTCTCATCAGGAAGGATAGAAGTGAGGAGTGGGGGGGTTGGACAGGCTTGGAGCTTTGCCTCTGGCCATCTCTCCTCCTCCCCGGAGAACAGAGGACTGAGGTGCCTTTAAACCACTGCGGCAAAAACCTTACCAAAACCCTGCAGTCATTAATATGCAAAAATGCAAATGAGTAGGTAATTAAGAGCTGGAGCTCTCTGGAGGCTCTTTGATTGCTAATGAATTCTAATCTGCAAAGAAAGGGGGGAGGGGTGGAGAAAAAGAGATGAAAGAAATTGAGAAAACAACGAAAAAGAGAAGCCTCAACTCGAATTTTGTTTTTATATCAGATTTATTTCTACCTGGACGTCGTAATCTTAGCAGCTAACTCGGATGTTAGAAACAATAGCCTGATGATATGTATACAGGCCAAGTGTATTCAGGAGAATATTAATGTATAATGAAGAGCCTTCAGAACACATTCATATCAAGTTAGGAGATGTATTTGTAATATTTCTGCGCAGCTAATACGCGTGAAAATTAGAGGCTGTGCTTTCCAATGCAGATTATACTAATGAAGAGAGTATCAATGGACAAAAATCTGTTTGTATTAGACACAGTGTAGTCATTGTGTAGATACAGCTAATTAGAGGAGGACATGACAGGCAAGCAGACACTTCTGACCAGCGGCTACACCGAAGAAAATAGAAGGTCAGATATATCTTAACAGTGTGTTCTTTGCTGCAATAGCAGCTGTGTGCTGAAGTAAAGGAGATGTCATTTCATCACTTCTGTGAGCCATAACACATCCCCACTTCCAGTCTAACTCATTCACTCTGTCACTCACACAAACACACACACACACACACACACACATGCACACACTGCTGTTATTGTTGTTGCAGTGCTCCCACGACACCAACAATCTCTACTTCCCTCCCCCACACGGGCTCACATCTATCTCCCTTTCACTCCCTCTCTTCCCCCTCCTGTCCTGGGCAGCCCTGACATGCCTACTTCAATTGATTTAGAGTCAATTCAGCTTCTGATCTGATTGTTATCATGTGACTTTTCGCAAGCCCCTACTTTAATATAAAGCTGCTGTATTATTTTGTGATTGGGAGAGAGTTTTTGACTTTGGGAGGAATTCTCTGTGTGCTTGGCACTCACTGCCTGCTCCACTGCCTGCCTCTATTATGTTTCTCTCTATCTCTCACCTTCCCATTCTTCATCTCTTTAAAAAAAAAAAACACCTCAGATTCAACCAACACCGCAGTCTCCTCTTCTTCCTCAGCTGTACAGTCTGGCGGTGGGCTTCTCAATTGCCCGGCTTTGTAAACAGGAAGCTGGTGTTCTGTTCACTGTACCTGAAGCGTGGGTGGCAGAACAGGGGCACCCATACAACTGCACAATAATGGGAATACAAGATGGCAGGGAGGGGTCCCATAAAATCAGCAGAGAGAACAGAGGAAGAAGGCTCCACAAAAGCCATTGTCAAATGAGAGCAGACAGAAGCCAAAAGGATTGTTGATTTAGTTTTTCCTTTAGTAAATAGATTGTTGATTTGCTTTGTGTTTGTCTGTCTGAATTGGATCCTGGCTAGAACTGTAGTGTTTGGGAGGATTAATGTCATGGACAATCCCTCAAACTCATTTTCTTTTTCACTGTGCAGCTCTGTGGGAATTACAGTTTCAGGGTAAGAGAGAAAGACATTGCATTTTTTTTTATTTATTTCGTTTTTGTTGTCTGCTGATGATGGATCTATTGTTCGTGATGCCAGTGCACGGTGTCCCTTTAAGTTTGGCTGTTTTGAAGATTTGTTTCAGGAAGATATGCCGTCCTCACTTGTTCCAAAACAATTGCTCTGTTTTCCAACTATCACATAACCTTGTGGATTATTGTCCTGTTTAAATCAGTCTCTCCACACTCTTGACATTTTTTGTTGTTGTTGTTTAACATGTTGGAAGTCGGTGCGAGTTTGGGTTTTTTCTGCCAGGCGAGCTGTAATAGGGGGAAAAAGCTTGACGGGAGTCAGTTTATCATGAGCACAGAGAGCACAACAGATAGATTCCCCCTGTCTCCTCCCCTTCAGCACAGATAGACTCGGAGCATGGGCGCTCAGCCAACACTATCAATCTATCCGTTCCTACCCCCAGCCTCTAACTCTTATTGGAGGACAGCTTCCAAAGGGGCAAGGAAGCATGAATCATAGCTCGACTATGAGGAGCTGTTATGCCTCTAAATACACGTGTTGTGGCTAAAATCACTCCGTTGCTTCGGCATTCATGACAATCTCGCAAGTGATTGTCACAGCCCTGGAACAAAGTTGTAGCGTTTAGGAGGGGCTGAGGCTGTTGAGGGAGAGGGGATTGTTGGTCTTGGCCTAGTTTTCTTGTCTGATCAGAAACCTGTGCACCTCTGCCCTTCCCCCACCCAAACCTAAGCCTCTACTATTACAGGCTGTGAGGGGCTCGGTATGGAACGAGGTGAGCAGCTTGCCTCACCACCGAGCTCCGTGTGCATATGTGCACTGCCTATACTGTATGTTTACGGGCTTATCATTCTGTGTGATATAACCCGGTGATGCGGTTTGGCTTGCATGAGTTGCTGCCCATGAGCAGAGGAGGATGGCAATGAGTGCTAAATGTGTACAACATGTGAGAGGCAGGTAGCTAACACTGAATCCAGCTATGAGACTGTGGTAACATGTAATGCATGTGCAAAACATGGCTATTTGTCAAGAAATTGCCGCTTACGGAGATGATGGATTTATTGGTACGATGCAGGACAGGATTTCCCTCTTTATTTGTTAAACCTTAGTGATTGAAAAACACATAGAGGATCAAGTAATTAGTGCACATAATTACATGTTGTTCTTTCTTGTGTGAATTTATGTAATCCAAAATATGTGTACATAGATAAATATTTCATTAATATGCACAAATATATGACCGATTAGCACCAATGTGCCAAACATATGCTAATTTTCTATGTGCATCTGTCGTTAATTACAGATATGAAACTGGGAATGGCTCGAAGGAATCAATGAGGGCATGTCTGACAGCATCTGCCTTTACTGTCCATTGTAATGCGAATGTATTCAGAGATTATAGATGACATGTTGGTTGTTTTTGTTTGGTCCACCTGGTATAATAATGCAGTAGGCTCTGAGGTTATACCATGTGGTACATTACCCATAGTTACAATGATTAATGAAACATAATTTTAGCATAAAAAAACTGAATCTGCTTTTAGAGGTCACGATGTGTTTAATATCCATGTTAATTATTGTTCTTGAAATGGGCAAAATTGTGGATAGGAATTAACATGTTTCAGGCTGCACTAATTGCTTGTCAAACAGCTGAACGTAAACCTACATTGCTCAGTTTAAGAATTTACATGTTAAATCAGTTATTGTCCTTGTTTCCAGTGAAAATTTAGTACCAAACTAGAATTCACTTTAAAATAAAAAGGATGTGTTTATTAGGTTGATAAAAATCCTAAAATCAATTTTTTTGCTGCTTTGTTTTTCATGCTTTGGCTTCTTGTTACATACTTAATTTCTGTTTAACCACGTCACTGTTAGATGCAGTCAGTGTGGATTAAGGTGCGTATCCTCACTATATGCTATGTATGTTTTTATTCCTTTTCTGCGGCCCCCCTCCCTCTCTTCAGCCTGGCTGCCCTTGTACATGCTCTCCATGTCAGACCCAGCTGTTACTACAAACTACTTGGAGGGCTTACAAGCCTCATTGCTAATACTGACAACAGCACTATTCTTACTCAAAGCCTAACGTCTACTGGAAAAAGCGAAAATATGAGAAGTTTTTCTGCTTCCACTAGAAATTCATTTCCCCAAACAGATGTTTCCATCTGCTCAAATTTAATCTTTTGATTAATAGATTCCTCAACGAAAGCCTTCCAAATAGGTGTTAGATAAATAACTCAAGATGCCCTTACTTTGATTGCTGTGATTGTCTTTTCATTTTTGCGCGTCTGTCTGTGGGTACCTGTGTATGTCTACGTATTTGTCTGTGCGTCCAAATGTGAATGTGCACACAGTATGTTTGTGAAGGTATTTATGGCCCATATGTGCGTTTGTTCCGAGCAGTAACCCCATTACATTCCTAAGATGGTCCATGAGACTAATTAATGTTCTGTGCTGAGGCTTTTCTTTTACCCAGGGGACACCCAATGGATTATTTACCTATATGTCCTATTGACAGCAAATCCCCTGTCCCACTGGTAACCTCAGCAAACAGACAGTTAGATCAGGCTTTAGAGTGGAACATAACACAGAGAAGCTAAGTGGTATTTGAGTTTTCCAAGTCTTAATTTTGTTGTATAGTTCACGCCAAAGACATGGGCACTCTGCCCAGAGAGTGACTCAAATCATTTTTGATTCCCTGCAGCCTTTGTAGTTGTTGATAATGAAAATTCTATGCTGTGGTGTTCAAGTCTTGCTGTATTTACAGGTTTATGTGATGTTATTGTCTGCTGTTTTCCTTAAATATATCTATAATTTATGATTACACAGCATGGTGATTTGGAGGTTGCAGACATAAAACATGGAGAGGTCATCTTAACTACCCTTTTCTTTGACAAGTCCTGCCCTCAGGTTAGAAACAACAGCTGTTTAACACCTACATATACTTTTCTATAGAATGCTCATTGTCTTTTTTTGTGTGAGCGAAATCACATATGTTGTGTGCATACTGAGGCAGGATGCCTTTCATGTCATGTAACCTAAACTTATTTCTTTTTAATTAGCTAATGCAACTGCAGGTAGTTTCCGACATGGATGCTGCCCTGGCTTTTGTTATCTTATAAAAGCAGTGTTTTATTATTACTGACAAATTTGCAATCATCCGGTGTGCCCTCCCTATTTCAACTGTTTTTTTTCTTCTTTTTCTGAACTACTTTAGTCCCCCCTCCTCTTCCTCCTTCCCCACACACACTCCATGATCCTATACCCTCTCCTCTCCCTCCTCTCCTCTCCACTCTGCTCTGGAGCAGGCAGTTACTAGGGCTGTGTTGATCTCATGGTTATCGGCTCCTTTACAATGAGGCGGACTGCTGAGAAATTAGAGCAGAAATAATCAGTTGATGAAGCAATAATGAACGAAATATTTATTGGCTGCTACTTGCAAGATCAGTTATATGTTTGCCTGTTTGTGCAGAAAAAAAATCCCAAACATCTGCAGTTTTCAGTTTCTTGAATGTTCAGAATATATTTTTAACATTAATGTTCTAGATTGGTTTGCAGATGTAACACGGTAATAAAACAATGAATCTAATTTTGTTTCACTATTTACATAATATACATACAAAATAAGAAAATATGGCCTGAATAAGAGGACGAGGCTAATAAAAATAAGTTTTTATTTACATTAAGAAACAATCGTTAAATTCACTACGGTAAATTATATTTATTAAAACAGCTTAGTATTTTCAGAACATATAACATTAGTGCGAAAATCAAGAAATCAATATATCCTGACGTATCAACAACTTTAACCTGGAAATAATTCGTGTATTGTGCTAGCTTAATTGATTCCTACTGGGGGAAAAAAAGAATAGGCTAGCTAATGTAGCATACGTGTTTGGATAAAGCATACATAAAACCAATAGGCTAAACTATACACTAAAAACGTAACATAATGTTTACTGAACCGCTGCTGTTGTTATTGTAAAGAAAGAAGAGGAGGACACGGCAACCAGAGTAATAAAATGATGTCAGCGGGCATGTTGGAGCCCCCCTCAGCCAGCCTCCCCGAGCACACAGGGAAAGTGAGCGTCAAGAAGAAGGCGGGGACAAGGCCTACTTTCAGATGCCTATTGGCTATTGCTGCTGTCAACCAAAGCACCGCGCTCTCCCATTGGCTATGCTCTTTCGCATTTATCGTGCCATCTCGTCAAGCTGCTGCTGTGTAATCGCAGGTAACTTTCTTACGATAGCCTTCCGCCGGGCAACATAGTACTCGAAGCGCTCCCGCATTTTGAGGAACACAACGCGAGGAGGCAAAAGCAATACCTGCAAATAGGCGTTTTCGTCGTTTCGGAAACCGAGGGACGTTGAAGCGGTATTTTTTCTTGTACCGAAACGGCCCGTCTCTCAAAGGCGTTTGAAATCGGACACCGCTGGCGTTGAGGCCCTCACTTTTGTGCGGAGGGATACGTTGTTGCGTCTGACAATGTGGACGGAGGTGGTGAAGATGTCTACGAGAAGAATGAAATCATCTCAGTTGTAACAACAAAAAAGGAAGACGCGAGATTAGTTACTATAATAGATTTGTTTGCACACAGACTTGTTACATTGAAGCAAACACGTGGGCGCTGTGTGAAAAGCAGGCTTACCGGGACAAAAGGAAGACATCTACTGTGCTCCAATGCGTTTCATGCACTGAGGTCGAAATTCTCTTGAAGTTTTATGTTTTTCCCCTTGCGAGTCTCCGCTTTTCTTTTTACTGTTGGATATCAGACACTTGGAGAGAGGTAAAAACACTATCTTTCGCTTCACACTCGGGGGGACTAGCATGAATTTAACGGGTTTCATTGACAGCGATTTCGACGCCTGCAATTTTCGAAAAGTTTTTGGGAATGTGTGGTTAAAGCGGGGGATGTAAGTTTTTGTCTGGTTTGAGGTGGCGAGCCAAGTGTGTGATGGTCTCCGCACCGACCACGGACAGGAGGAAATTACTCCTTTGTTCTGCAAAAAAGACTCCACTAACGTTAAATGTTAGTCATGCCTAGCCGAACGAGCCACATTTTGTTTTTTTTCGCCGTGTGCCCTGTGTGTTACTTATGCTAGCCAGCGGTGGATAAATACGAAACGTTAGCGTCGTGTTATGTTGTCGAGCATTTTAGCTAAAGTTTATGTTGTGGGCCTACACGTATTTCCCATAGAGCCAGAAACAAACTTTCCATAAAACCCCCTCTGGTAGCCTTTTAAACATTCCTTTATGGAAGTGTCTGGCCACCAGCTAGACTTTATTTTATTGCACATTTGGCAGGAAATTCCTCCTGCTCCCACCCCCACCGTCTTCTCCACTCAACTCCCTCATAATGCACGACTTGAACCCTAATATGTGGAAGAAAGAGCTCAGGGTTTGTTGCATGAAGTTTGAAGCATTGTTCTCCATAAACCACCGTTAGAGTCGCCGCGCTTGTTTTTAGACGCAAATCGGTTTTTACTCTAGGAATATACGCCGGCGGAGATGATGGTTTTTGTACGGTGTTTAGAAACATAGTTGAGAATAAATGGTGAATGGGTTAGTTGTCAGCAGCAGCAGCAGCAGCCTGGTCCTGGATGTGGCCTAGCGGACATGATCAAATAATATACAGCCTACATCCTGTGGACTCCTAAATATTTGTGTCATTTATTTAAAAAAAACAAACAAAACAAAACACAACCCAAACTATCTCGCATATAGTGGGTATTATTTATGGAAATACATCTCTGCCACAAGACTGTGATCGTGTAGGATGTGAATCAACAGTTGCATTTGTGTTTTGTAAAGCCGACCCTTGTTGTTAGCGCAGTGATATAGCATTGACATAAACACATCAATAGTTACTACTTTCCTGGATTTGTTTTTTTTTTTTTTTCTTGGCGTTTGGGAAGAGCTAATAACAGCAAAATCTGAATGAAAGTATGCGTTTGAATTTGTGGTACACATTCTTTGTCCACTAGTAATTACAGGGTTGTTACACAGTTAAAGGAAACTACTACTATTATGTGTGAAAAGCGAATAAGTTGTTAGTGTCGATGCATTTGGGAATCAGTGTTGAACAGTGTGTGGTTGTTTTTTTTTTGTGTATTTTTTTTTCCTAAACCCTAAAGCAGTTTTTCACTTCTGTGGATTGTTTCATTGGAAGTGCAGGCTCTTTTGTGGAGAATGACCTGCCTCCTTTGCCTTGTGTGGGGTGACAAAGACCCCTAATCTGCTTGCTTCAAATATTGATCCACCAGAAGCTGAAGATGCCATTTTGTTACATTAAACCTTCCATGTGCTCTACTCCACTAACACTGGTTAAATAGTGGAGGATGTTGTTTTCATTTAGATTAGAGTTGGGTAGGATATCCTTTTGTTGGTCATCGTATCCAAAAGTTTTCTCTTGGCAGATGCATTTCTGGCCTGTTTGTACTTGTATCACTGTGTTGTTCTTTTTCTTAGTTGAGTCAAGGTTAAATTACTTCTGCTGCCCTGAGTTAATTTGACTTGTACTGCATTGTTTATATTCCTCGAAGAAACCTACGACACCTTCATAGACTAAGAAAAGTATCACATCTGTCATTTTGTTCTAATCCAGTTTTGTTTTCCGTCACATCTGATTTAGCTTGAAATTGGCTTTTAATTTACACCTTCTGAGGTAATCATGAATTATGTTTACATTTTGTGACTTGTATTTCCTCTTGGATGTTCATCCTCTTTTGTTTTTTGATGATATTAATTTATGTTAGTGCTATATTACAAAAGAGGCTGTAAAAGCACACCACCTGTTGGTGTCCAAGAGCCTCTATTTCTCTTCCTCGCTTCCCTTACCACTGGTTCCCTGTGAGGTTTGTAGAACCGCCGCTCAGCATCAGAGAGCGGCCTTAGGCTCGTAGTGGAATGCAAAACACAGGGTAAATCCAGTATTCATGCTCACTATGTCATTTGACAAGGTTCTTTCTGAGTTGACATATGGTAATTTGGTAATGACGTGTTTGCATACAGTCATTAGCTCTGCCTTTCACCCCTATTTCCTTAGGCTAACAATAGTCCCAATTATGTCTGTAATTGTAAATGTATTACATTTTCTTTTATGTAGCAATGATCGACATATGGTTGTGTTATTTACCAGGGTTGCGTAAAATGAAAGACAATTTTTAGGTGATTACTTGGTAGTGATTTGACTAAAGGCAGCATATTCATCATTTCATGGCAGTGTCTCTTCAACTGCTTTGTTGGAAAGGAAGCGTAAGAGAGAAATTAGCATTTTTAAGTATGTGCAGTGGTAAGTAGCCTAATGTTGTATCTTTCACTCATTGGCCTCCATATTAGCATGGTTTCAATTTAACCGTGTGTTAGGGTAACCTGTGATTTGGCAGACAATAGACTCTCGTATTATAACTGCTTGAATGCTCAAGATTTTAATTTTCACCAGGTTTTTTTTGTTTGTTTGTTTGTTTAATATCATCAAACAAATATTTTAAACAACCACATTTTATGCATCAGTCATAAGTAGGTAGCTAAAAATGCTGACATATCGTGGCACCGGTGTGTCAACTTAGTTATTCGACTCATTGTATTATGGGAGGGTAATCTAACAAAGGTAGACTTAGTGTGAATGATCCATGTCCATCATCGTTCCCTGTTTTTTTAAGAGCTACATGTAACTTCTCTTTGTTCTTGCTAGTGCCATTAAAATCCTATATCTGCAAATTTCTCTCATAGGGTTTATTAGAGACTGAAGGGTATGAACGAACAGCAGCAAAGAATGGCTGCAGTGGGAACTGACAAGGAACTCAGCGACCTCCTGGATTTCAGCGCGGTAAGAGAGTGGGAGAGCAGCCGGGGTGTTTCGGGTGGCAATGGGGGGACAGAGTTAGAGGGAGTGCAAAAAAACCTGGGTACATGAGAGCTGGAGGTCTCAATGAAAGACGTAGAGAGAGAAGGGTAAGGAAAGAAAGGCAGTGGGGAGTGAAATTTCTTGAAATCTGCTGCAAATGTGGCTTATTTTTTAACAGTTTGTAGGCTGAAGAAATTTCTGTCCTTCATTCTCAGCATGCAGAGGTAATGATGACTATGTCAGAGCATAGTAGCATGCTATTAAACCTCAGGGTGATGGGTGAAAATGAGGCTTCAAATATAGGTTACTCAATTATGTAGGTGATGCAGAGATACAGCAACAACAAAGTACATCCCGACTGCATGCTACATGTTATTTACCGTCAGAAGAATATTCCTTTTCAATTAAAAATGACTAGAAATCAGTAAAAAACAAACGTTTAGTGTGACAAAAAAAGAACCAGTTTTCAGTCTACGTCAAGTTTTAAGAATCTTTGAGAGAAATATTGTGATATATGAGCTGGGCTGAGTGAATAGCGTCTGCATTTTTGTTGGAAAATGCATTTGTTTTTGTCATTTCTTAGTTTTGGGAAACACATTTTTACAGAGATGCTTTCAGAGGTATTCTCTTGACATTATGTACAAAGTGGGTTGAGGTATTCTGCTTTGCATTTATGTACTTGTTTTCAAGCTTTTGTTGAGCTTTACGCTGACATAAACATCCCAAAACCCCTATAGTTACTCTTTCTCCTAAATAAACAGACTTGCTGGTAGGACTATAGTGCCAACTCTGGATAATTGTTATATATGGGACACAGCAGGTAATTTCAAACTGCAAACCCTAATGAATATTTGTCAGCGGGCTTCATGTCCCATGAGATGTTTTTGACAAAGTACAGTTGATCAATACCGAAGTGCTAATTTCATTAGAATAGAAGCCATTGACTCATTATGATGTAGTTATACGCAGTCCTGTGTAGCAACAGGACTAGCTTTTTTGGTGACGCCTAAAACAGACTTCTGTGAATGAATATTGTTGGTGCTTAAAGGAAACGGCACCCCTTGGAAGGAAAAAAAAACAAAAAAAAAACACTCCATGTTGTGAAGGGGTTTTGTGGGCGGTTCTCACTAGACGGTTGGGTCTGCATTAGAAATGCTCAGATTGATCAGCTGCCAATTTCCATCAGCAGATGTTCAGTATAAGTATGACATTGATAATTGGTTGAGAAACTGTTAAACGCTGCACAAACGAATTTTCTCTTCTGTATTTGCTGGCTAGGGAATGCTAAGGAATGCCTGTTAGCTTGGACATAGAATAAAGCGATACTAAACATGTTTGAGGTATCTGAAAACAAATGCAATAGAAGCAAACATGGTGTCCAGATCGGTTGTTGGACTGACTTCTTTAGTGTTAAGGGGGGGGAAAAAAACAACAAAAAACCTGATCATATGTGGTAGTGGCAGATTGTGTTATGATGTACATGTCCTAGTTACAAAACGGTTTGTACAGTAGAGTTTGACCACGTCACTGAAAGATGCCACAGAGGAGGTATTTAGACCACACCATAGCCCCATTGTGGAGGCACGGAGCCCACATTTGCTCTGACAAAACCCACTGCCTCATCAGAGTGTTTTCAAAACAGCTGGTGTGTGGCTGAGTGGATTTTAAAAAGCCACACGACTGTTAGACGTAAAGGCCAAAGTTTTGTAAATTCCATATTAAGGCAAAGGCCTATCACTTGTCATTAGTATTTAGTGGAACACTTCCGGCACGTTATGCTGAACAGTATCATTGGGGGGGCTTTGCATTTTCAGATACTTTATATATAAAACTGTTTTAAACACTGATCCAAACTGTTAAACAATAAAACACAGCAATTAAGCTACAAGCGTATGTGATACCTTTTTATGAGTGGAAATGGGATGTGTGAAGTGTGCCAGCCTTTGCTCTCTGAGTTATGGTCCCTTTTCTTCTTTTGTCTTGTAGATGTTTGCGCCTCCAGTAGCCAACGGGAAGAACAGGACAATGACACTCGCCAGCAGTCAGTTTAGTGGATCAGGTAAGACTTAAGTTTGTAAAGAAACCCACATGAAATCTGTAAGAAGTGTTACTGTCTTGTTGGGATGTTACGATTACCGATATAACTATAAACCGCCGTAAAATTCCTGACGGTTAATATTACTGTTTCACTTTTAATTATAAAAACCGTGATCAATTACCACACTTTGAAAACTCTCACCAATACTTAAATGCTTGCACTATGGATTTGTTTCCATGTGTTGGTATTGTTCTTAGATCCACATTACTTTGTTTAATGTAGGTGTATACACATTAGATTTCTACCAAAGTAAATATGCTGATATTTTTACATTTTAATCTCAGGTGAACAATGTTTCTACCAACAAAGTACATTGTGCATGTTATTTGTTTTTTTCTAAATAAAACTTGGTTAATTTATTTCAGTGTGTGTATACATACGTTTTGGACATTTTGAGCACATTTCAACAATTCTGCGATTATAATGATAACCGTGATAATTTTGGTCACAATATCGTGATATTAAATTTTCATATTGTTACATCCCTACTGCCTTGATGATCAAAATGCATATGGACTAAAATATATTTGTCTTTAGGATTTGATATGGTTGATTAACTCAGTCCACGTTATAGTACTGAGCCATGTATAATATATTATGTCTTCAGCCACAAATAGTTAATTTAATCTGTAGTGCCCCAGCTACGAATCACTACAGACAGCTACATATTTGTCCAAATAAATGGTGTATTCAGTTTGAAAAACTGTATTTTCAACACTGTTTCATTAATACATGATCAGCAGACGATGTGTCTTTTTTTCCCAATTGTTTGTGGAACGTTTTGCAGTGTAAGCAATGTCACTGTAATTCTCATTTAGCAGCCTGCTGCCATTAGGTGTGCAACTCCTCATTTTTTTATGAAGATAAAACCCACATGTAGACTACTGTCTTCTTAAAGACTGACACTTTAAGACTATTAGGAACTGTGTGCAGGTTTATTTATGTATTTATCTGAGTGTTATCACATCTGCCCAATCATACTACTACCCTTGATCTTTATTTCTACTATTTTAAGTGTAAACTAGCTGCTAGCAGTTACCCACCTCTTGCACCTACAGCTTTTAAGTGAGCCTTTCTCTCTTCCTGAATGTTATTAGTAAGTCGTGTTACTTTCATTCCTGTCACCCTGCCAACCTGGTGTGTGAAATCGAGTCACACTCCCCAGTGTTCCCCAGAGTGAGAACTTGGCCACTGAGGAACAAAGGCAAAAAAGGGGGCTTATGGACTTGAAACGACTCCCCCCACCCGGAAGTGTAAAACACTCCTCCCCCAACACGGCACAGGGCTCTTACCCCCACTGATCTGCAGGAAATGGCTTGAGCCTGAGACAATGTCCCTCACCCACAGCTCACAGCCTCTTAAACTAGCCCAGCATGCAGCGAGTGGCCAGAGTGGAAGAGAGCGCTGGTTGAATAGAGGGATCAGCCTGGGGAAGGCAGGATCCTGTTTGTTTCTATTACAGCAGGCAATTACTAAGCAGTGAGGAGTTAATTCCTTTCCCCCTCCTCATGTCCTAAAGTGTGGCCCCCAGTCATTGACACCCATTTTAATGCGATACTTCAAGCTGTCACATTTAACTTGGGGAGATCTGCAGGTATCCTCTAATAGCACTTAGGAGCCAAAATGTTAACATCTGCAAATTTCTGCCCAGGAGGTTCTCATGGATCTATGTCAAGTTATAACACTTTGACTGTGTGCGTTTTAAGCATGGTGTACTGCTGTGTGTGTATATTTAAGGGGGGGAAATAAGATAAGCTACCAAGATAATACTGGACTTTTTTGGATTTATATTACTTTTTAAGATACACCATTTATCTCTAGACCATGCCCACCAATTTATCAAAATCAGTGCCAAAGATTGTGCATTATATCAATATGCTATTTGGCTGAGTCCAAGGAAACCTATTTATTATAGAGATGATGACCATAAAAGAACAATGTCCATCTCTGACGTCACGTGGGCAGCTTGTATATTCAGGGACCCAGCAGCGCGGGAACTGCAGTGAGCAGCCCAGTGGCCTACCAGACCACCTCTATTCATCAACACAAAAGTGCTCAGAGGGGTGCTAATTGCATTAGGCGTCCTTCTCCCTTCCTCAGTGGCCAGAGCGTGCGTGTGTGAGTGGGGAAGGGTGTGTCGGGCGGAGTGGAGTGGAGGGGAGAGGATGGTAGAGGGGATTGGCAAGAAGTGTGGGATGTTTGAAAAGTAGGGGAGGCAGAGTGTGACAGTGTGTGGTGGGTGCTGGCCAAGCCCACAAGCCTTCAGGCAGGCGTCTCCTCTGTCACCTCTGCAGCTGCTGGCAACGTCTCCAACCCCCGTCACACACACAAACACACAAATCCATGGGATGTGACCGGCTCACTTCCCTTAGATCACAACAAACAATATTGTGAATTTTCACATGTGGTCTGTCGCAGTAACTGGCGTACTAGTTGTGTTTGAGACTTCTGCACTCGGTTGTATACCTGCTCTACTTTGTTTTATGTACAGTATTTTACTGTGCATCCGTGTGTTGAAGCTAGAGCAGCTAAGCCCTTGGAATAAGGAAATCTCAAAGGATGGTGGCTTCCCTTCAACTAAATTAGATGTTTTCAGAGCCTCCAGCCGAGAGAAGGCTTTGTGGCTCAGAAAATAAATATTTTTCTGGGCTCTGGTTGTGAGTCGGTATTTGTCTTGCTATGTGGCTTTCAGAGGAAGTACATTCACACCTGTCATGCTGAAATCTGGATTCACGTGATATACTGTATGTCCAGAGAACCTGTTGTCTCCCGAAATTTTTCCTGTGCATATCCAATCGATGGGTTATTCAGATTGATTTAAACATTTGTATTTTTTGTCATTATGTCGATTGTTCAAAACTTTGTTAGCTGTATAACCCAGTAAACTAATTAATTTGTAACTGAACAATTAACAACACTTGTGTTTTACTTCTGTTTGGTACATTTATAAGGGGTTGAAAAAGTCATTTTTCATTTCATTTTGTTTATTTTGATATTGTGCACTCCATATGCAGCACATATTATATACATTTCATTTTCTGTACACAGATACACATAAAGAATTTGCTGTAAACACTGTATACATAAAGGATTTTACACAAACAATATGCATAGAGAATATACATCAAGTATACATAGACATTGGTTGTACATGTGTACACAATTTACATAATACATTGACTTCTAAATATATATATATATATATATATATATATTTTACATAAATAAATAAACAATTCACAATTAAAATGCAACCTTAGCAGCCTGAAAGGGAGTGAGAAGAAAGTAACTCTGTGTTAAATGATTATACTACTATTTATTTAGAATTTCTAAAAACAGTGGATATAGATATAAATGATATGGTCATGTATTGCTTTAAAGGTATCTTGTTGATAACAGCAGTGTGACTGCTTTGGCTTGGTGGTTTTTCTGCAAAAAACAACAGCACTAATAGTCAACCAGAGAAATGACAAGCTTTGCAGGAAAGTGATGAAATAAGGATGAAACAAATCCTAGAAAAGATCGAGTTTTGACCCTTAAATGTTACTGAAAATGCACACACTGTGTTTTTACAGTTTTTAAAGGAAACTTTTTAGGTCACAGGCGTGGAGTTGGTTTAAAACAAAGTGCTAAAAATATGTTTAGTGGCCAATATAGTTGATTTAGTAATACATTACTGGCCTACTTAAATATCTTGCTCATGCAAAGAGACTTGTTTGTGCATGAACAGCATAGTGGAGGTTGTGACCAAAAAAGTGTAACCAGCATCCAGATTTCATCATTGAAAATTTAATGTGTATCTTGTGACTCCAAATGATTTGTCAGGTAGTTAATTTTGTTAACAGCATGTGTAGCTTGGCAGATGATTTAAGACTTTTTTCATTTTTTAAATAATTCTGGTTGCCTGTAGTGACAGTAAATATCACACATGACAAGAGATCAACAGCAAAACAAATATCTCTCTTTTCTGGCGTAGTCTGGCTCTCCTAGGTTGGCTGAGCGTCAGTGTCACCTCAGCAGCTCTTCACCTTGTTTTAATTGCCTCCAAGTTAATTACTCCAGTAAGTGTGAAACAATGTTGTCAGACTTCTCCTGCACAGCCGTGCTTTCTCTCTATCCTCTGCTCCCCCGCTGGCCAAATGGAGCTTTCATAGGTGGATGAGTGGGGTATTGGAAATGGCTGTGAACATTATGAAGTTCCTCTCTTAACTCAGCTGGTTGGCCTTGTTGGACTGCTGAGTGCAAGTTGTTGTTGACGGTGATCAAATATAATTTTGAGTGTTTGTCTTTTTTGAAATCGTGTTCTACATGTGAAAATAATATCAGCCATTTTGATTAAAGCTAGTGTGTATTTAGACACAAAAGAAGTTTTAGCAAAAATAAGATGAGCTTATTGTTGATGTCTCTTGTTCTATAAGGGTTTTTTTCTGGCCAATTTGGTATTTTTTTCTCCTGGCACCATGCTTTGGCTGAAGTGTCTACATACGAAGTCTGTCTTCTTTATTTAGCGCTGAGCCCATCACCAATGTCCTGTGCTGTTGGACATAGCTGACGGTGGTTCTGCACTTTATTAGTTGCTGTGGCCTTTTCGACGGGGCCGATCTGACAGTGTGCAAGGCTGATCTTTTGAGGTCCCCTCTCCTCCTGCTTGCCTGATTCTCCATGCCACTGGCATCAGCTCCATAGATCACGGCTGTCGCAGCGTGTGTAGGTGCTTGCACCGCTCTGTTAGTCTCATCACTCATTCTCACTCGTCAGCCAGGCTGCTGATCTTGCCCAGACCCCTCTCACTCTGCCTTCCCTCTTATTTCTCTCCGTCTTTCTCCCTCTTTCTCTCTATCTCTCTCTTCCCCTTGCTTTCTCCTTCCACCCGCTCACTCCCTCTTTTGCTTTCTCACACACATTTTTTTAATTAGGCAAAAATCAAAGACAAAATATGAATATTCATAAGGAAACTGCATTAATATGCACAATTATGCAAATCAGCATGCAATTAAGCCTTGTGTCTCCAGAGAGCCTGGATAGCATTAGTGCATAAGACAGGGAGAAGGGGATGATGGGGGTATTTTGGAGTTTTCTGCTCCACCAGTCTTTTGGCTGTGTTTTTCCTTTGTGCCACACATCGTTTGTTGCTTTACCTAAAACACAGTGGTTCGTGTTTCAGCTTTATGCTATGTTTTGTCATGTTTTTGTGTGTTTCTTTGCTTTCATTACATTAGGGATGTGAATATATGTACCTACAGAGAGACTCTAACGGTAACACTGTGCCACATTTCCTATGTTGCACATTATGTTGCGTCTTGACTGAATGCAAGAGCAATCACTTTGATCAATACTAGTGATCTCTCCTGGCTCATGCAAGCCCATTGTGCCCACTTAAGAACGTTGAATGTTTTGAAAAGAACATGGCAACTCATTCCCTTGATACATATCCAGCATCAGAGATTTCTTACACACCTGAAGTGACATGTATTATAATCATATATTCCCATTTGGGATTTTATTTTTTTATTTTTTTATTTCAGTAGTATTCACCCCTTCTTTTTTGATTCCTTAATGTCTTTTATAAACTAATGTGCGGGCCTGCTGACCTGTCTCATCAATTTGTCTTTTCCAGCACTAGATGAGCGCAGTGGCTCTGGGTCTTGGGCCTCGGCAGAACAGAACAGCCCCTCTTTCAGCCAAGGACGGGTAAGATCTAATACACACGATCACACTCCTGAGTCACACAAAAGTTTAGGTTTTAAAATCTTAGCATTAACACCAGATGCCACGATACTGTCACACACATACACACTCTGTTAACCACTATGCTGTGCTGCCTCTTTCCCCAAACCGCCACAAAAGCTTAGTACGTTTCATGCCATGTGCCATTTGATTTGAAGTGCTAGTTTTACTTTCTACCTAATAACCTTGGCTCAGAATCCTGATTTGGCAAGCTCTCTGGTAGCCCAGAACCTCTGTTGAAGCCCACCGGTAATTGCAGCTTCACATCCGCCGTAACTATCTTGGCACAACTCTGTGTAAATACAAGGAACAGGGGGTGAAATAGATGCAGCAAGCTTTGATTACCACAAGTTGATAATTAAGAATGTCGGTTTGAATCCCCCGAGCTGATGCAGATTTGTTTGGCATGGATCCTGTTAGTTAGACAGGATAGCAGAGGAAGTTGAACCACTAGGCCATATAGGTGTGCTGACAAGATATCTATGGTTTCAAAGAATGGTTATCATAATATCTGTACAATATAATAATCTCTATCTTTACAGGGCTACACTGAAGGATCCCACTACAATGAGCATGAAGGCTTGTCCTCTCCATTTCTTAGTTCAGGGATCGCAGGTATGTTTTTAAATTTTCACTATTGGCTTGCGGTTGTTGAACAACTATTTAAAAATCTTTTACAGTTCCAGTCGGGAAAAGGGTTAATTTTGGTGCCTTGTCATACTTCAGTTCTGAAATGTTCCTGTTGATAGTGATCAAGTCGACCCTTGTGCATACATTGTTTTGACCTAAAAATTGTTTTTAGCAAATGTGTATGTGCATCTACATGCATGTGTGGCTGTGTTCATTCGTTAAATGTTGAGGATGTTAGGGCACTGAAGCAGAAACCTTCCCTAGGGTTTTGTCTGGCAGGCGGCTTTATGCAGCTGAGCGTACTGAAAAAGGGGAGGGCATCTCTGGACTTTTTGTACTTTAGAAAACCTACTTTTCATTTGTTTTAGCACATGCCATATGTGTGTATACAGCTCCAGGTTTCACTGCTGTAATGTTAAAATGATGTCCGCTTTAATCTTACAGGTAAAAATGAGAGGCCACCGTACCCTCCCTTTGGAAGCCAGGTACGTCACCTATCCCATACGAGCTTGTGAGAGATACATTTGTATGCATCGGTGTAAAGGAAGCCGTTTTTTCTCACTTCTCTTTTCATGTTAAACACTTTGAATTAGCCGTCCTCATTTCCTAGAAGAGAAGCTGTTTGTTTATGCTGTACTCTCCCACGCCTCTATATTTATTATTAGTAATACCTTGTTTCTGTGTGTCCCGTTAGCCTGGTTTTCTTCCTAGTGACATAGCGATGCCTAGCCCAGATGCCATGTCCCCCTCTGGTCTGAAGTCTGGCTCACAGTTTTACCCCTCGTACCCCAACAACCCCAGGAGAAGACCCCCTGATGGAGGCATAGGTAAGCCGAGCGGAATAAACAAGTGACGTGTAACGGAAAAATAGGCCGGGAGACACCTTTGTGTATTTGGCTGTGTAATTTTTGCATTTGGAAATGATTGGAACACAAATATGAAATAGACCTAACATCAACAAAGATGATTGTCTTATTTTTGTGCATTTTTTAAATTTCTAAACATGGTCATTATCTTTTATATTGGTTATTTAGTCTGCGTCTGAAAATTTATTTCAAAACAAAGCCACATTAAGATAATCCTCATGTTATGAATATGCAGAGACATTTCATTCATGCAGATATGCTCATACACGCTGGTAAACACATACTAGTGTGTTTTTTCTTATGCATTCAAAATTGGTTAGAGCAGGTACAGAGGTTCTACATCTGAGCAGACGAATCCCTCTATGCTAATGTCTTATTTGTGTTTTTGTCTCATTTTCACCTTTTCTGTCTCCCCACCTGCCTGTATGCAGACACCCAGCCAAAGAAGATACGGAAACCCCCTGGCCTGCCGTCCTCGGTGAGAGCTTATTTCTGCTCGCCTTCACAGCTCATAGCCAGGCCTTTCTCTCTCACCCTCTCACGCTTTCTCATATTCTCTCTCACTACACACACTTGCTACACATAGACAGACACACAAACACTGCTCCTCTCCACTCTGCTTGAGCAGTTCTGTGACAGACAGGGGTAAAGACCCTCTGCTCAGGCAGACTCTCAGTGAGCTGACAGTCAGGCAACTCAGACCCCAATAAACATCATCACTGTGGTTGTCTTTACACTACACTCAAGTGGTTTCAAGTGGTGTTCAGGGTCTAGTTGTCATGTAGATGTTCAGTTTTATAGGATTTTGAGGTGCAAGTCTGGTTACTTGCCTTCCTCAGTGGCAGGATTTAATTTATGCTCGTTCTAAGAACATGCAGGTCTTAACCAGGAAAGTCGCTATATAGATGTTTTATGGAGCATAATATATGAGACACTCTGACTTTACATAGCCAGCTACAGTTAGTCACCAGTTCAATGTTGCTAATAATGACTTATTTTTGTTTTTTTAAAGAATAATTTACTTCACATCAACAAAGTTGTGTGGCTACAGGTCTACTCTGATAACGCTGGTCTACAAGTAAAATGCTTCCACAATAAAACTAGTGAAATTTTACCACATGTGAGTCACTAATAAAGAAAAATCAAGTCAAAAATACTGGTTGGCTGAAATTTCCAAGATACAGTCTTGGGTCAAAGTGTGAAATATGAGAATTAACGAGAGAATGGGTTTTACTCAAAAGGAATGTTTGTCTCAGAGCTACCAGATCTACTTCAAAAAATTTTGAAGTAGATCTGGTAGCAGTAGACAATGTATTGTCATGTCTACACGTGACAATACATTAACTGTACAGGTTCTATTTAGTGGAAGATTTGTAAATCTGTTGTATAAATGTACATAAACCAGTATATATGTCTAATAACACTTTGTCATATACATTGAAAACATCAGCAAGCCAGCACTTTTGGCATTTGTTTCCCAATTAATCTTATTAAAATATATAACATTTAACACATTTAATCTCTGAAAAAGATAATTAAGAAGAAAAAGTGTAGACCAGTGTAATCTGTCTGGCAAACATGTCAGTTCTTTTCCAGTCTTGAAGTGAGTAGATTATTTAATTAGCTAGTTTCTAACTGTTGTTTCTTTAAAGTTGTTGTCGACTAAAACTAACTGAAGTTAAGTAGCTTAACTCAAAGAGTGTGCATGTAGGCCCAGGCTGTAAGGAGTTTTTGATTTACTCTACCAAGTGTCACATTTTGTCACTGGGCCCAAAATTCCCAGCAGCTGATGCAGCATGTGTGTGGATAATGGCAACCACACATAGTTGAAAACATTAGTCACTGATACATGTTTGAAAATATCTTGAATGAATCTCAACAATTGTTTTTACAGTGACTTCACAAAGATTTGAGTCAGGCTGCAGTTGCCCAAATTTTTCCCATTCATAGATTTTAACCATTCTTTAAATGTGAATATTACACATTGTACATGGTTACTAGTAATTACCAGTCAAGGCATCCATAAAGTTTCAACACCTCTAGATGAGTCACAGTTGTTCGCTTAGTTTGAATATTACATAGCACACAAGGCACAACAGTAACTCTGCTCCTTTTTTTATTCCTGCTCATGCTTCATGGTCCTGAAACAATTGATGCATTACCTTCTGAGATACACAATAGGATATTTCAAGTCAATAGGACCTTACAGGGTGGATATCTGTGCTACGTTTGCATTTAGATGCCACTCTTGCTGCTTGAGCTGCCACTGGTTCATCGATATGAAATATTACCATTGCACAAACATTTTCTGTAACCCAGTCCTCCCGCTACAGTAGTTCTCGAATGACAGTGTCCTGAAAGACTAACTAGGTATGGAACCGTGCTGTCTCTACTTGTGGCATCTGTGTTTCTGCATGTGGCATCAGAAATGAAGAGATGACCAAAACTTGATTTTAAATTTTTGCACACATTTTGACTCAAAGGCTTACATAGTCATACTACATTATAATGCATAGAAAAGCAAAATTCATAGAGTTTTACTTTGTGTTTTCCCTGATGCACTAATTTGCAGATGCAACGACAGACTTGTATTTGGCATAGAGAAAAGTCAAGAGCTGCTCCTCATAAACTGTTTAGCCCGTTCTTTCATCTGTTACTCGTTCAGGAAGTGACATATGTGCTGTCCTCCACCTGTGGGTGCTGTCTTGTTGAAGTGGCTGCAGAAACCTCAGCATGTAGATGCACCGTGTCTCGATGACATCAGAGATTGAGTGTGAACACTCTGTCTGGCCGAGGCCCCCTCTTTTTCACTGTCGAAACCTCAGTCATTCCCCGCAGTGTGAACGATTGCTGCGTGGTTTTTAGTGCGAATGATGAGATGTCTCTGTGTGAACCCCCCTCCCCCACTTCACCCAGCCCTCCGCCTACGCTTCACCACATGATGGCCTGGGTGGGCCTCCCCCTGTGAGTGACCCAGTTGTGAGGCGCGGTGCTTGTGAGGCCTCTTAGCCCCGTGTCTGAGCCCAGATTAATGACTGCCGATGATGATCCTGTGGTCTTTCCTCCCTCCCACACTCCCTCCTTTCCTACTTTTCTTCAACACCCCTCCAACATACTCTTTATCTACTTTAAGTACTCAAGTCAGTTTTTGTTAATTGACAGATAGCTGCCTTTTAAAGGATATTTCACATTTCCCCTCAAGCCAACTGACAACTAACACATGAATACCTCTAGGCATGATCCTTGCCCTAACCCCTGTGAACCTTCACCCCGTCTCACCTGCAACACTAACAACACGGAGGACAACAACTCCGGTGCACAGTAGTTGTCCAGTAGACTAACCACAAAACCCTTGTGGTTGAATAAAGCGCTTTGAGGTTAGTTTGATGTTAATCTTCATCTACTCCCCACCCCTTGCCACAGCCCACGCTTTTCTAGTGTAGAGACCTTTGCACGGTCATAACCTGAATTACATTAAACCCCTATTAGTTGAGGATTTTACCCTAGAAATCCCCTTTCTTCCTGAGAATACAATTATCCTGCAGCACCCGTCATTGTGTAGTTCTCTGTTCCCATCTAGAGCAGCAGGATTCACTCGACATTGTTCCCCGTGAAAGAACAACTCAAAGCCTATTGTTAAATGAAGCCATCTCCATCATGTTTTCCCCTGAATTAACCGTGATCATTTTAAATCCCCTGTTTCCTTCACACTCCCCTGGCCATATCAAGCTTTGTTTAAGTCATTTAGATTACCTTCTCCTGTCCCCCTTCAACACCCCTTATCTCTCTACCCATTTCATAAATCATCAGGGCCTTCATTTTTTTCCCCCCTCAATC
>JAPTGZ010000019.1:28083138-28097876 GCA_029814645.1 Fowleria isostigma
AATTGGTTCGGGCAAGTAAATTTTTTTGGTACTTGCCCTATCGGGCAAGTGATTTTTTAAAAACTTGTCGAACCCTGAGGTCCGCTGTGTAAAAGTCCACCCTGTCTCACTTCTGTTACTCCTTTGGCTTGACTGTGGAAATCAGTCAATGGAGGGAAAAAAAATGGGATCACTATCTCACCTGTTTTTCCAGGATCTGTGTAAAAATGGCTAAAGTCAGGTCTGCGTATAAAACTCAGAGTACATGGATGTAGGTAATGTGGCTGCCATAATCACAACATTTGAATCGTCTGTTTCTGTTCATTTTTCTGCTGCTGATATAGTATGAACCTGACAATAGTCTACTTGTATACAGACTACACATATTGAAGACCAAAAGCCTTTTATTGACATTGAACAAAATAAGAAAAATTACAATTCCATTTAACTTTTAGACTTTGGAAACAAAAACCCAGGGAAAATGTAGTAAATGCATATTAAACCTATTGCTGACATTTGATCATTGTTTCTGCATCGTTTTCCCACTTCATCTCATGGTTCCTGCCAGTGTTAATGAATTCTTTGTGCATGATATTGCTGTTGGCTTCAGCTGTTACAGGTGTGACAAATTAATCACTTTTAACTCGAATAGTTTCAGTGGAGCCCATTGTGTGATAATTGTGATAGACCCCACTTAGGTGACTGAGAAAGTCAATTAGTAACCTTTTTTTACATAGCACTTCTGTTACAGGGATATTTCGCTTTTATTCCAGAATGATGTTTTTGTAAACAAAATGGTGGGATCATTTGGTCCCACCTTCATCATGGCTTTGTAATACAGTGATTAAAGGTGGAATCATGATTCGAGAGCGCTATGCAAAAGGAACAGCTCTTGCTCCACAACCAAGGTTCTGATGACATATTGCATGTGCGACTCCCACGCTGAGGGGGATTTAAAAATTAGCGCAGACCCTGAACAGTCAACAGACATATCAACGCAACTAGAAGGACGTTGAACTGGGAGACGCCGAGATCCCCAAGCTGTTGTCATTTGGGGCAGATAACTATTCACGCTAACGTTTGTGAAACCATGAAAGACGGGACGACTCTGGAGAGGTTAACAACACTGCTATGCTCAGGATATTTCCGATGCGCAAATAACACGTCACACTATACGCTGGGCTGTGTCACCGCCCCTTTGACCCCAGAACACGGGTTCGCTGTGTAAAAGTCCAGCCAGTCTCACCTCTGTTACTCCTTTATTGGTTGTGGAAATCAGGTTAATGGTAGAAAAAAAGAAAGGTGGGATCACCATCTCAACTTTTTTTCAAAGATGTCTGTGTAAAAGCGGCTGGGGAAGATGGACATTTTAAGTTATAATCTGTTCACACATTGGAAATAAAAAAAAATGTATATATATAGAAATGTCTGCATATTACATATTGTACCTTTTTTAAAAATTGTACATTGTGGAAAAAATTATTAGACCATCAAAAGTCATCAACAACAATGGTTATACAATCAAGTACTAACTCCTGTGTGTATAATGTGACTAAAACAGACAAAAAAAGAAAACAGAATGCCTAAAAGCACTGTTTTTGTCTGTACAATGTCATAGATATTGATGTAAGAACTTGTGTGATTTTGGTTAAGAAAACTATAGAAAAAGCTAGATATCAGCTCTTAGATTAAACTCTTTTGAGCTATTTTCATTATCATTATATTTGTCCAAACAAATGTACCTTTAGTTGTACCAGGCAATAAAATGAACAAGAAATTTAAGAAAACATAGGGTGGTCTAATAATTTTTCCACGACTGTGTATGTACTTGATTGTTTGGAATATTATCTTCAGTGTTGAGTTGATGGAATACTAACAGTAAGTAATAAGTCTTTGTAATTTTTTTTTTTTTTTTTTGCAGATCTGATGGTGTTCCCTTGGCTGTCAGAGGATGTGGCCTTAACAGATTTCTTCCACCCATTATTCTCAGTGTGTGTATATGTGGACATGTCTGTGTATTGTCCGTTCAATTTTCAAGATGCACATTCACACACTCATACACACATGCATACTGCCAAAACTGACACAGCCTGTTTGTCGCACTCCCAACCATGACTACAAGCTCAAATGTGAAGAACTTTTTAAGTTTTTGCTTTGTTTTATACATGTAAGGGTTTTTTTTTTCTTATTGGTTTCCACAATACGATGGAACCCCGGAGTACTTTTGTCCTGCCACAAATTGGGACTTGACACACTGCCGAGAGGTGCTCTGGTTAAAGAAAGGAGACCTAAACACAAATTGAATCAAGGATTTGTGCCTAATTGTTACATGTTTTCTATTTGACATTTAAGCAAATTGCTTTACATGTGAGGAACATTTATTGTGAGGGATTGCTTATGTGTATGAGCAATTATTTTTAATGTATGTCATTCCCAGCGTGATGGTACAGTCTTACATATGTTATGTAACCAAGCCCATAGTTGAAGTTGAATTGTCTAAATTCTGTTACTTTTCCTTGATCTTAACAGCAAAAGGTTTGAGGAGCGTTATCGAAGGGTCAGAAGGGAAAGGTCAACGTTTTGATAGTTCAAAAGCATTTTACACAAAAGACAGGAGCCTGACCAAGTGACAGTCACTGACTGAGCCCCGGTCGTATCCCACAAGGCATCTGGAGACTTGGAAAAGAAGACCCCTTTCTTGAAGGTTATGAATTATGAGCGGTAGAATAAGTCGACTACAAAACCGTTCTTCCTCTTTTGTTGACCACAGATTTTAGTGTTACTCCAGTGAATCCCTTGTTCTAAGTTCAAGTTTTTGTACTGCTTTATGTCTGAAAGCATGCAAGGACACAAAACACAAAAGCACACCTGTATAGATTTAGGATGGAAGTCTGAAGACGTATAATATTTCAGTCCTGGAAGTTTTGTATAAAAGCCATCAGAGACACTTGATAAAATGATACTTGGTGCTGTCACTGGTTTACTGAAAATACCAGCAGATGCAGCAATGTCATGTTTTCCCCCCGATTGACGTTCTGGTGAGAGATTCAAAGAAATTCTACACAATCTGGGTTCGTTTGAGTAATGAATCTCCTCAGCCCACAAATGTTGAAACAGATAAGCCTTTGTACTTGGAGGTGAACTTTTCCAAAATGAGCATTCCCACTGAATTACAGCCCCCCACCTTCCTCCTGAGTAAGTTTGTCGTCACGTTTCTTAGTGAGAGAAGTGTGACATGTAAATTCACTTCATACATTACTCTGATATGTTTCATTTTTCAGAATTAAATATATATAAATATATATATTTTTTGTTAGTCTATACATTGTAGATTTTTTACATAAATGGCAATATTAGTTTGAAGTTTAGAGTGTATTGTAGATGAACTGAATAAGGGGATATTTGACATTTAAATGAAATTGTTCAAATCAAATTGAACCGGGATGGCAGTGGAAAAGGGTCAACAGTTGATAAAGGAAAAAAAAAAAAATGTTGAAAGCGTTTGGTGTATCCTTTTTATTCCAGTTTTAGTTAAAAGGCGTTTAAATCAGCTACCCAGATGAGTTTGTTCTTTCCATTTGGGGATTTTTTGCGTGCACCACACTCCTGCTGAAGTGGTCTTTAGCAGCGAGGCACCAAGGCAAAACGTGGGAAGGGATTTATGTCTCGAACCGTAATTATGCAACTGGTTTTTGAATGTAGCTACCATACAAATGTGGATCGCCTTCATTTTCAGAGTTGTTTTCTTGGGGTTTTTGTCAGTACAGTATACTAGTTTTCATTTCACCTTTTTCTAAGATCTGCCCTCAGACAAGCGGCTCTCAGTGTGTAGCTCACTTCCGAGTGTCCCGCACACTTATTTTTGAGGCAGACGCCGGTATTTGGGTGTAAGGTAACAGATAATATGGAGAACAAAAACAGTGTTATTGTGATGTTATTCCCATATTCATGTCATGTTGTGAATGATTTTTTTTTTTTTTTTACCAACATGTAATCACAAATGGGAGGTAGAGCATTTTGTGTGTTTAATTTCTACAAAAAGAGATGAAGAAAAAGACCTATACAAATCAATAGTGTGGCCTTTTCATTCTCAAGACTTAAGATGTCATGATGGGAGAGTGATACCTTATCAGTGCCTGAACTTGTATTTTCATTTAAGACAGTTTTATTTTGTGAACCATATCATTTCATTTACCATGGAGATTAAAAAGGTACTTGTTCATTCCCCCACCCTACCTTCTCCTAATGCTTTTTTCAATTTTCAGGAAGAAGTTTAAATGGTATAAAGAGATTTTCTTTCAGTGTATCTAGTTAAATAAATAAATGTTACGTAGATCTTGTTAAGTTTTTATTCCTTTTTTTTTTTTTTTTTTTTCTAATTATTCAACTGGATTTTATTGTCCAAACTGCTGTTTTTAGTTAAGGTAATGGGTCCAGGTCATGAGTTAATTTCTATCTGCTCTACATTGCTAAATCACTTGACATAACAGGGTTCAAGAGATGCTGCTTTTGGCTCTGATTGTCTGCTTTTGATGCACATTAATAGACAAGTGTTTGTGTTGCTTCAGTTTCAGTGTAGGGAGTGAGTTTTTATTTTATTTTATTTTTAGTTTTTAATTTTTTTTTTTTTTTTCCTGTAGTAGCTGGAGCCTATTATGACTTGGAGCATTTTCTGTACATTAGAGTGCGAACCCTCTGCTGCAGTGGTTTTCCGTATATTTAGTCTTCTGTGAGAATTTTCACCTCTGGCATTTTACTCTTCCAGCTCTTTTGGTGACGTTGACAGTGACTTTTTGTGAGAAGTTTTGAACACTTCTTTCAAAGAGTTGTATTTTAATTTTTTTTATTTTATTTTTTAAAATATTACAATATCAGTAAGTGTAATGAATATTGCCGATTTGTTACAGGGGAAAATCAATATGTGACTTGATGTCATTAGTATTCAGTGAACATTGAGCTATAGACCCAGTTTTCCTTTTTGTTTCAGAGGAACCTTGTTTTTAACTACACCGTCTCCGGAAAAACAACCTTACCCACTGCAGGAGCGCATAACGTGGACAGAAACTTACAATTTTATGATGAAAAGTGTTCAGTTAATGGGCTTGGACTTGTTTTTGGTATAAGAAAGCAGTAATAAAAACTTGCTTTCAACAGTTTTGTCACATCTTTGATGAACTCAAAAGGGGGGAGGTTGAGTGTCAAGAGCCTGACATCATGGAGCGAGGCCTCAGTTGACTGCTGCAGAGTCCTGAGGGCCTCTCACTCACTCTTTTTTTATATATATATAAATATATATATATATAAATATATATAGTTGAGAACTGTCCTGTATATAACAGTAATGTAGCAATAAATGTGCCATTTTTAATAACAGATTATACCTTTTCCAATGTCTGGCTTTTGAATATTGTATACATAAAAAGGAAAATAAAGGAAAACATTGTAACAAAGGGTTTACTGTAGTTTGGAAAATGAATTTGTTCATGTGTTAAATGACTTAAACCAGTCAGGGAACAACTGCATTTATGACCATGATTCCAAATCACCACATCGAATCTAGTGACACACACGAAACATAAACACAGGACTCTCGTATTTATAACCGAATGGGTGCAGCAGACAAGCCACTGTATACCCTATAGCACCGTGCTGTAAACAGGTTGTAAACGGACACCTTTGAAACGGTGTCCTCCTCCGACCCCGAGCCGCTGCACGCAGACCGTCGATCATTTTTATCAGGCATAAGAACGGGCAGCTCGGGGTCCTTAAAACTGCCATTAGTGTAAAAACATTGCATGGAGTGAAACCACAAGCGACAAGGGAAGGTCAGGATGATCCGGAACGTACTGAACAAAGTAGTCGGCGCCAAATACATTTCTATCCTCAGGACGTGGTAAGTAAAATAAATAACAGGTGGAATTCGGTCTCTGGAGTGGACAATGACGCGCGTGTCCGTTTAATGACGCCCCGTCCTTCTGTGACCTGTGATTTACTAGCCAACTTTAGCTTAGCCCGCTTAATTATTCCACATCGAGTTGAAGTTAGTGAGGGTAATTATGCAGGTAACAGCTGAGGACAGAGATGACAGTGGCCCATGCACTGACAGTCAGACACGAAGAACACCGAACTAGTGTTAACCAGTGGTGTCAAAGATGTTGATCTGAGCTGTCAGTCAAAAATATCGATAATCTTTGTAATCTACGACAACGTTAGCATGGTGGCTAATCTCACCGTTTTACTACTGCACAGTTTACCTTTTGTAATGGCCTGAAAAACCACAAAAACTCCAAATTAAACACACTGTATTTGTATACACCACATATAATATAAACTGATTAATACAAATATAAATTGCATTAGTAAATATTTGGTAATTGCCAGTTTTTAAAATCATTACATTTGTATATTTACTGTTGGTACATTTAAGGTTGTTTTTTTTTTTTTTTTTTTAAATCTCATATTTCACCAAAGATGGACCGTGTGTGTGTGTTGTGTTTTTTTTGTTTGTTTTGTTTTTACCCAGCTGGGTGTTTTTGTAAAAACAAAGCACACAGTTTACAGTGGCCTTGAAATGTTCTGATGCAATCTAGTACCTGCTGAGTGTTACTGTTGAACCTAATGTTAAATCAGTATTAGATTAGATTAGATTGAATTTTATTGATCCCTTGGGCAGTGCCCTCAGGAAATTGAGGTTTCAAAAAGTAGCACAACACCGATTATACACACGAGGAAACTGCAAAGAAAAAATACAATAACATAATTGTAAACAACCGACCAAACAATAAAACTGTAAATCATTACTACTACATTTTTACTTAGGCTGAATCAAAGTAACTTAATATTATTAACTCAGGTAACTATTTGCTAATAGTAATTTTGGTGCATGTAAACTTTGATAGACAACTGAGATTTTTCCAAGGTGCCCCCTTTGATTCAGATGCATCTAAAACTGAAATCTAAAATAAATGTGTCTGTTTACATTCACTCTAGTGGTGCTGATAAATCATGAGATATGATTTGCTGTTAATGGCAAAATGTACGAACAATGTGATTTTTTTGGGGGGGATTTTTTTTTGTTCAATTTCCAAAATAAAAAAAAAAGTCACAATTATACTCAAACTCACCTTTATTGTTATTCAATTAATAGTACATGATATAACAAAATAGTTACCCAGGTCTCGGTTTATGTAGCATGAAAACATATAAATACATAAATCTAAAAGAAAATGCATAAAAGGTGTATAGCAAGGGGTCTCAAACTCATTTTGGCTCAGGGGCCACATTTATCTCAATTTGAGCTCAAGTGGGCCAAACCAGTAAAATATTGTCATGATAACCAAGTTTTTTTTCCAAGTTTTTCCCTCCATGTTTTACCACAGAAAACCTTCATTCAATTATGAAAATATTTACATTTTACAAAAAAAAAAGATGTGAATGACCTGAAAAAAATTAATTTCTTTAGATAAATTAGTGCAATTTTGACAATATTATACCTCAGCTTATTATTTATAAATGTGCATTACACACAGTGTTATACAAGCTAACAGGCATAATATTGTTAAAACTGCACATTTCAGGCTCATATTTGTTTTCATTTATGTATTTATGTGCATTTTATTGTGACAGGATAGTTTGTAAATATAAATATTTTCATAATGTAATGGTATTTTTTTCCTCCTACATTTTTTTTTTCACATAATTCTTCAAAAAGAAAATTTGTAGTTTTATTTATGGGTTATGATGTTATTATTTTACTTGAGATCAAACTGGTCTATATGTAAAACCTGAACTAAAATGACTTTGACAGTCTAATGTCTTCTGTGGCATTTTTGCACTTTCATCCTGTGGGCCGGATCAGAACCTTCGGTGGGCCGGATTTGGCCCCTGGGCCACATATTTGAGACCCCTGATGTATAGGGTTTAATAAAAACTGTCATAAAATATTCAGTGTAAAAATACTATGTACAGATATACACAGTAACAGTACAGTTAAAGTATATATAGAACCAGAATGAAAGAGTGTTTTTATCGATGTTGCCTGAGATACATGTGTGCTACTATTAATTGTTTGATCCCTGGTTTTCTTTCTTCCTCTGTTTAGGGTACCAAATGCAGTCGCCTGGGGCACAGTGGGCGGAGTGGCACTCATTCACTTCACCGACTGGCGATTATTCCTAGACTATGTCCCGTACATTAAAGGAAAGTTCAAGAATGACGAGTAAAGTCTGACACAATGTTAAAATTGTGAGTGAATTCTTACTGTAGCCAACTCACGCACAGCATCTGAGCTTTCATGCACACGTTTTGCCTGCAGGCTTCACCTGGATCGCTCATTAGCTTTAGCCCCATGTACTTATGATAAGATGCAGACTGGTGCGGTCTTATCAGCTACCTGTACTGAACATTCAAACAAACATGGAGTCATGGGTAAATATGCCACCACATTGTTTTTACTTCTAACAGCTTGTTGCATCTTTTTTGCATAAATCAAAATTAATAGTGGTAATAATAATATGTCTGTCAACACCTCAGGTCTCTGCGGTGCTCACTGGCAAAAGCTTACAGAGACTTCTAAGCTTATTAGATGACAACTGTGAAGGAGTAAAGCCTATATGCTTCTGTCTAAGCTAGAAGTTTGTAAAGGGCTGGGTCTAATTTTACAACATCCAGTGAGTCAGTAAATTCACCAGAAAATAGACAATATCTAACAGGATGAGCTGTGTAGATCAGTCAGGTGTAGTTTTCACAATATGAGGAATTTACTTTGGAATTTTGGTGCCTACAATAACCAGGAAAAGGACTTAGTGATAAACAAAAAAGTAGAGGCAGAAGTAATAAAAGGGTTCTTTACATTGAAGAAAATGGGAATATATTTAATATAAAGGGTGACGAATAACACAATTCTGACTGTCCGTATGTCACACACTGATAAAATTTTTAATTTATAAATATTGTTCCTCTCATGACTTATAGTAAAGGTGTTTTGGATACTGGGTCTCTTGGATGATAATGTTTTTGTAAGTGTATTGATAATTTTTGTTATGCTTTAAAAATATTATAATCTGTATCATAATACTGGACGGTCTCAGAGCATCTATGTGTGTGTGTAGCTGCAGATGGTTTTACCAGGCCAATTTATTAGGTACGGTTGAGGAATAGTCCCATCTTCACATTAAAGATCTCAGCAAGTTTATAGGACCAATATGTTGAGAGATACGAGTCATTTTTGAATACAGTAGCCTAACAGTCACATTGTTATGCCCTAGACGGTCAACACTAACTGTTGGGCCAAATTAGAACCTTTGACGGGCTGGTTTTGGCCCATGGACCGTACGTTTTCCATCCCTTTCATAGCATGTCCATGGGCAGGTCCATCCAGGGATTATACGGGGGGTGTGTTCTGTTCTGTGCTATATGTTACAGGTATGTGGATCAGTGGGTTACTCATGGGGTAACCTGCGGGTCAGGTTGAGGCGGGTCAAAACAATGCCAGTTAATTTTCGTGGTTGGTTGGGGGCAGGTCAAATAATTCCACAAAAGCGGGACCTGCAGGTTGAAAAAAACCTGACTCATGCATCATCACCATAGAGACCTCACAATGAGTACAGACCATAAAGTAAAAGTGAAATTTAAAGAGGCTTTACTGATTTTTCCCAAGTCTCCCACTTGTCGTGCAGCTCATTTCCTTTTTCTACCTTTGGACACTTTAATTTAAGGGGGTAGGACGGTTGTTTAGGGGGGCATGTCCTATATAGAAGGTTTAATTTGTTTTCACTTGTGTTGCCAGGCTACGTCGTTGCCTAGAGACAAATTAGTCCAGAAACTACCTGAAAGTAATCCAGAGAATTAGTACTACTATAAGATACTGATAAACTAAAGGTGATTATTTTTACTACATCATACATACACAAATAATTAAGAGAATAAAGGAAGACTGACTGTAACACAAAGACTGCAAATATATTGGAAAAACTTTATTGTTTTAATTTAAGTGCATTAAGACAGACCTTTTAAAAAAGCAACGTTAGTCATTTGTTCCAGGAAAGTGAGACTGCGCCCTCGGATTTGCCTGTTCTGTATCTGAATCCAAACCGATTCCAAATGCCTGAAGTCGTGGCGTTGTTGTGAATGAGCGTCTCTACTTGTGTTTGTCTCGACATGTTGTTTGTTGTGACTGATGGGGAAGGGGAGGGAGGCTCTGAGCTCAAAGAACTATGAGAACCCAGAAGGACAAGTTATCGGCCATTTCAAACTATTTTTTTATGCATGGTGAGAAAATTGAATTCCTAAAAATAAAACTTGACATGATCTAAATTTTTGATTTTTCTTTTTTTTTTCAGCTCTATAACAAACTACACTTATTTCAAGTCTTGGTGAAAGGGCCTTTGACACCCTGCGCAGGTTTCATTCTTGCAACTCTTAAAGACATATTTAGATGTAATCTTCTGAGGGAGAAAAAAACTTGTAGAAGGGAAACCAGTAATGGGCCTCAGAGACAGGAAGGATGTGCTTTTCACTCAAACAGATGCATGTTTTTTTTTGGGTTTTTTTTTTTCTCTGTACACTTTGCTAATGAATGGACTGTGTGTCTGCCTACAGGACCACAACTTGGGGATGGGAACATGGCTGGATTGCCTCCACAATGCAACATTAAGTGGGAAATCCCTGGATCTACAATCGGCCACTGGGGGTTCTTCTGTTGGGGACTTTGGACAGCAGGATGCACTCTATTAATAAAATCATATTAAATGTTAATAAAAGTATATGTACCCACATTTGTCCTGTTATTCTGCAAATTTCCTATAAATAAAGTATTTTTGTTCTAACTTTTTTTGGTATTTGTATCCTTAATTATGCAGTTTTCCAACAGATCTACTTACTGTATTCTTTTGTTACTGTACTTTTAAAAGTCTGTAAAGGGAGAAAAAAAACACACCATAAGAATAATCCTATGTACATGCAATCGACTCAGTAACATTTCTTTTGGGGGCATGCACATTAATAGAGTTTTGCAGAAGTATAAATACGTCACTTTGGCCCCGACATTATGCACATTTTATCAGCCAGTCTGCGAAATTTGCGTGGATAATGCCTTTCATTTCTCCCATCGAAGGGGGAGGGGACTGAAAGAGGAGAGGGGAGAAGGGATTTAACATAGCGAGAGGGAGAAAGCGAGATAGTGTCTTCAAGATGGATAAAAACGAGTAAGTACATCCTTTACAGCCCACTGAACCCATCAGCCAAACTGCGATTCGGATTTTTTACGCGTTTGTCGCACGATCTGTCGTTTTCGGAGAGTATTTTGGCAAGTGTGTTTATCATCGATTAGGCAAATTCACTCGGTGGTCTCGCATTTTGCAAATAGCAATACTGTGGTCTCCAGCAACCATGTCTGTCTCACAGGGATATTGCAGTATTGTGTAATTCTCTCATATTTCGCTGCCAGTCTTGCACCGACTCCTTATCTGCGTCGACTGCGCGATATTTCGACATGGATTTTTTTTTTTTTTTTTTACATAAAGCAAAAAAAATATATATAGATTTTCCCGCATCGGAGTTGCACTTACAAAGGCTCGTTAAATGCATGACATGCTGTTAAAATGGTGTCTGTGCTTGATCGCTAAGGTCTATTTTGTTCATTCATAAAAGCCGGCTCCAAGTCTGAATGACAACGGCAGGCATTGTCGTGGTTAAACGGCTCCGATTTCACCAAGATCGCTGCAAACTTCCACATGCTCCTGCACCGACCGAGTCCCGACAATTGATGTTTAACGACATTTTATTATTCAGGGATGTGTATTTGCATTGTCAAAACATCTTGGGGGCGATTATTGACGGTCTATAAGTGGCAGTAGTCAAAATTTATGTTTCCCCATAGGTTTCCATAGCACTAAAGCTGACAGTTAGCGTCAACTACAACAAGAAGAAAACCGCACTTCCGGCCGCAGGTGTCAAAACAAAAGCTGTTTACGGGGACTTTTATTATGTTTTATTGTGATAGAGAACGTGAAAACATAGTAAAAAAACAAACAAAAAGAAAATATTATTAATGTGTCATTCAATGTAATATTGTCAGTATAGATTAATTCATGAGGAGATGCATTATCTTTTTTATGTTTTTGTGTTAATTTAGGCTTAGTCTGTCTCAAGTTCAAGTTGAATCTGTGAACACGTTAAAAGGCAAATCCAATAATAGAATAAATAACATCAACTTTACTGAAAATTTGCTTCAGCTTAATAGAAGAAAAAAGGAGAGAAAGAAAGACATGTATAATGTGTAATAATCAAATCCAATCCAACTTTTATTTGTAAAGCACTTTTAAACAACTACAATAAACTACAATAAATAAAAATAAAAGAATAAAATTCAAAAGTACAATAGAAAGATAGAAAAGCTGTGCAATTAAAAACAACACAATAAGAACAAATAACCAATGCCAAATAAAAAACAAACATTCAAACATATTAACTGGTGTTAAAAGCCAAGGAGAAAAAAATGGGGAGTATGAGTAATAATGGTCTGTAATATAAACACCCTGCATAAGTATCCCTAAATATGGATTATTTGATGGATTACTGCTTCACTACACCTTACACATGAATGTTGCAGTTTTAACTTTTACACAACTTTAGTTGCTAGAGACTTTTCATATTTGTTGCCAATATAAATAATAAACATGAGTCATTATGCATTAGAGTCATCTGACAACAGAATGTACAGTTATTAACCCTTTAAGCGCTGAAGTCACAATATGAGCGACAAAACTGAACAGCTTTTTGAAATCTTGATATTTAAATTGAATATTAAAAAAAAAACAACCCAGGCATATAAAGGGTTAAAATTATTCTCATTATTGAAACCTGCAATATTAAAGATCCGCACATTAAAGCACTGATATCTCTAAAAATAATTATATAATATGTATGTCTCAGCAGTCGTCATGACAAATAAGGCAAGGGGAATTTATTGTATAGCACAGTTCATACACAGAGCAATTCACAGTGCTTTACAAAGATGGAAGAGACAAGTTAAAAACAAACATTTACAATCAAAACATCAATAAATCATAAATAATGATCAATTAAAATAAAGTAAAAATGAATTAATTACTAACTAAATAAAGGATAAGGACCAATAGTGGCCATTGATCCTACAGTCTTAAATATGAGAATATGCATAAATGTGATTCATTTGGTAATAAAAGTCTCTGGAAATGATCAAATGCTCATTGTTCTTCACTACCTCATTTACAAATCTAAAAAAAATATAATTAAGTAACAAAGCTTTATGTCACTGCTATAACTTTTGTCCATGACTGTAGGCCTCTAAACTGGAATTGATCATTCTGTGAGAGAATAATACCTTAAAAAATGTTCTTTTTACATTGATTTTAGTGTTCAGTGATCCAGATTAATTTAATGATTGATTTTTTTGTATTTAATACGATAGCTTACATTTTAGGCTCAGTACTTATCTTGTTTGTAACAGTCAAAGTTTTAACTTTTGTACAATTTTAACCTGTTTCTTTTTAGGGGGCTGATTGATAAACCTTTGAGTTTTTCCTGTTGTTGTTCTTCTGTTGACCTTTAAAAATCCACAACTGCACCTGTATTCATAAATGGGCTTTTTTACTTTTACTAAACTACAAGATCTCAGCATCTCCTCACCTGAATATCCCACCTCTATGACGGCCACGATAAACATGGGGAGTTTTAGTTAGTTTTAGTTGATTCTTGAATTCTTGTATTGCATATGTAATTCTATTTTACTATTAGCCGCAGGTTGAACTACTTATAACTGTATGTATAAATGTGTTTATCATTTGGTTTTCCAGTTCATCTTGGGGTTTTTTAATAGTTTACTTTTCAAATTTTTTGGAAATATAGTGTACAAAACATCTCTTATTCACTTGTGAAACAGATTTAAACAAACCACTGGATAAATAGGCACAGAGTTTATTATAGACCCATGCAATACCATAATAGAAAACAAAAGTAACAAAGAAAACCGTTTTTGTTTTTTTAAATGCAGTTACTCTCAGATTATGGCCAAAAGTTTTTACAACCTTATTGTTTGTTGCTTAATAAACGTAACTTCCTGAAACTATGATTAAATCCTACAGAAAAGGTCAAAACTAGAACTTCCGTATGAGATAACAACACTGATCAGGTACCGTCGGCGGCCATCTTTGTTAAACACTAAACGTTCACGCTGTAATTCTGAAACCGTAATCTCATCACTTCCGGTCGTGCCGTGGTGACGTCAGGCTAACTTGACGTCGCGGCGCTGTCCTATGTTTTTCCTTGCGGATGTAGCCCTCGTGCCCCGGCGAGACGGGCAGGTAGTGATGTGGCTAAGGTCCGCGGCGGAGCGATTTGCGCGACGACAAAGAGATGAGATGTTGTTAGCAAAGTGATCCCATTACACAGGGCGCATGTGGTAACATGGTCGGAACAAAAGCGTAAGAGAAGCGGCGGGCCTAGCGTCTAAAAAACGTCGACACGGCTCCGTAAATCCGAACCGAGATAGTCGCGGTAACTTTTGGCGGATTTATAGGCTTTACTCGCGTGGGAAATGGAGAAGAAAAGGTGGGATTGCACTGCTCTCCCCAAGGGCTGGAAAATGGAAGAAGTGACCAGAAAGTCGGGTTTGTCAGCTGGAAAAAGCGATGTCTATTATTTTAGGTACTAAACGAACGAGGGCTTGAAAACTTTAAAGGCACATGTAAACGGAAGGAAGCAGACAGGAGTTGGGTAAT
>JAPTGZ010000019.1:28097976-28110685 GCA_029814645.1 Fowleria isostigma
TGGTGGGGGGGGGTTAAGAAGGCCAACCAGGCCAGCTGCTCAACACTAGTTCAGATAACAAGGAGGATGTCCGTCCGTCTGTCTGTCTCTCTCTGTCTGTCTGTCCGTACAGGCAGGCGTACGGGTAGTAGTAATGGCTGATGGCTGCAGAGGGTTCTGGGTGATTGTCTTTTAGTGTCAGCGTTCATGTCCTCATGTTTCACTAACCCAGATGTGTTTCTAAAATGTCCCAAATATTTTACAACCAAGTGATTTAAGGACGTGTCCAAGTGTTTGTCATCATTTAAACAGAAATGAAAACGCATTTCAAATATTATGTAGTATTTTACACATCTTTTTGGTGACACACATGCTCAATTTCATAATCAACTTCCTCATAAAATTATAAAACTTTATTAATATTCTGTAAAAATTTGATAGACAAAACTACACTTTATTTTATGATGCAACTGAATCTGGTGAAACTGTTATTATTTACCATTTTCTTCATATTATAAATTTTCCAGAATGTGCTCAATTGCCTCAAAAAAAAAAAAATCTACAAAAGCCTTTTACAGGAAGTGACATCATTTGTTTTTGGTGGGAATTTGACAGTGGAAACAGATAAGCTTCAACTGTCATTCTCACCTTAGTTTTTTTAAAATCTTAAACATGTTACACCTGTATGGGTGACTCTTAAAGTTCCACCCTGTTAACGATAAATTATGGGAAATGTTAATTCAGTAGAATTAAAAACAAATATATATTAGATTTAGTTATTAAAGGTTTGTTAATCTGTCGAAGGTTAACCAGCTAAATGTTGATTTAAGAGCTACAGCTGGATTAGCTTAAATACATTTCCACCCTGTTAGGTTTCCATTCCATCCTGTCGGGTCTGTAGACCTAACAAGGTGGAAATTCTAAAGACAGAACAAGATTCATTATTATAACAAATAATATTATGAAGTTCATCTATGTGTGTGTGCTATAAATCGGGGTAAGTGAAACAGGGACATGAATTGTTGCCGTAAAAAGAGAATGACCCGTGTGCTGAATAAAACCCAAACCCCAGTGTCCTTTCAGTGAATACTCTTGTATGTGTCATTGAAGTGAATCAACAACGGCAGATTTGTCTTTATTTAGCAGAGGAGAAGAGCAAGATGAGGAACAGAGGCAAGACAGGGGGGAGGCGGGTCGGTTGTATAGTCTGTGGTAGGCTAACTGTACAATCATATATACTGGTGTTAACTGTGGTGTGTGATGTAAGATGCATTTGCATGTGTTACTAGCACGTATCCACCCACAGTTGTTCCTTTTGTTGGTCATTGCTCAGGCTATCGATATTGTTACTCCCACAAGTGGAGTTAACATGCTTTCATTTTTAATACATCTGGCCAAATTGCAATATTGCCATCTCTACATTGTGTTCAGTGACTATTAGAGGTTAGCTTTACTGCATATTTGCACTGTTGACTATGTATGTTGGTGTGTAATCCAGTCAACTCTTAATTTGACTCGAATGTGTGCAGCTGGTAACAGATGTCAGGTTTTTCCAGATCTGTATTCATCACAGATTGCATCCATTTCACAGAGCTACATGATTTCTGTGTCATTGCCCGTTTTGATTGTGCTCAGCTTTTGCGTGCCTATGACTTGTTGCATGTACTAGTCCTTGTTTCTGATTATTTTTCCGTCTGTGGTGTTTGTGTTTGAACTTGTAATCTGTCAAGGTTTGTTTCCCTGTTCGGTTTTGGTGTCTTTTGTGTGCAGACCTTTTTTTTTTTTTTCTTTTTTTTGCATCAGGAAGCATTTGTACAGTGTTTTTCTCATGTCTCTGCCTCCCCGCTTAGTCCATCTGGGAAGAAGTTTCGGAGCAAGCCTCAGTTGGCCCGTTACCTTGGCAACCAGATGGACCTCAGCTCCTTTGATTTCCGCACGGGGAAGATGCTGATGAGCAAGCTGAACAAGAACCGTCAAAGACTGCGATATGATAACAACAACCAGAACAAGGTGAGGCGAATAGGCTCGTGACGGCTGCTGGCTGTCAGATGTGACCGATAACGACTTAAACCCTGTCATTTTTAACACAGCAGATGGATGTTTTTGTAATATCATTTTCTAATGTCTTGGTGAAAGCGGAGAGCGGCTCCCCTTTTGGAATCCCTCATTTTAGATTTAACAAAATGCCTTGTTCATTCTCCTTTCGTTCCTCACACTCCACTTTGTTGATCTCTTGAAGGGCAAACCTGACCTGAACACATCGCTCCCAGTCAGACAGACAGCATCCATCTTTAAGCAGCCTGTTACCAAGGTTACTAACCATCCCAACAACAAAGTGAAGACAGATCCTCAGAAAGCCGTCGACCAGCCCAGACAGGTGAGCATCCATGAGCAGAAAAGCATCCACGGTCCGATGGTTAATGTCCGATGTGTGGTTTTTTTCCTTCACTTTACTGGAAGCGCTAATATTTCTATTGATTTAAGGGAGTTTCTTTGTAAACCTGTCTGAAGCTAATATGTAATTTAATTTTGCCTGCAGCTATTTTGGGAGAAGAAGCTCAGTGGTCTTAATGCATATGATATTGCAGAGGAGCTGGTGAAAACAATGGAACTGCCAAAAGGCCTCCAAGGTAATACTGAAATACCGTTATTCATATTATGTTGTGTCATTATTTATGTTCTTAAATAAGTCCTTTTTTTAATATTGACAGTCCAATTGCATAGCAGTTATTCTGGTATAAATTAGCCCCCAGTCCTTACATCCACCTTGGTGCTTCATCAGGTGTTGGTCCGGGTTGTACAGATAAGACGCTCCTGTCGGCCATTGCGAGTGCTCTTCACACCAGTGCGGCTCCCATCACCGGACAGCTCTCTGCAGCCGTGGAGAAAAACCCCGGAGTATGGCTGAACACCGCGCAGCCGCTGTGCAAAGCCTTCATCGTCACAGATGAGGACATTAGGTGGGTAATCGACAAATCTGACATCTTGGACCAGGGCTCTCAAACATGCGGCCCTGGGGCCAAAACCGGCTTTGCCAACAGGTTAGATCTGGCCCGTGGGATGAAGTTGTGAGGTGCAAAAATTAGACTGAGGATATTAATAATCAAGGATGTTGAACTGATTTTCATTAAGTTCCACATTCAGATCAATATTATATGAAGTAAAATAACAACATAATAACCTATAAATAGTGACAACTCCAGGTTTTTAGGTTCAACTGGACTAGTTTTGCTGCAAAAAAAAGCAAAACTGGTCCAGTTGAACCTCAAACAACTAGAAAGGAGAACAAAGACCGGAACAAAAGAGAAATTGTTATATTAGTTCCAAACTCCAAATATTTAACAATATTATATCTGTAACTAAATGCTTGTGTAACATTGTTTTTAATGTACTTCTATAGATGATAAGTTGAGGCATAATATTGTTAAAACTGCAATTATTTTTCTTACAAATGTAATTTTTTTCAGGTTATTCGCATTTTTTTGTGAAAGGATAGTTTATAAATGTAATCATTTTTATAACTTCATATTTTTAATTTCACTAAAACAAAAGAGAAAAAGTTATAATTATTTATAGGTTATGAGTCTATTACTTTACTGGATCAGTCCACTGAAGATCCAATTGGACTGAATGCGGCCCCCGGAAGAAATGAGTTTGGGCCCCCTGTCTTAGACTAAAATCAAACTCACACCGTTGTTATACATACATATTTAAGATATCCAGATTATATTTTAGTACACAGACTGAGAAATGCGTATGTGTGGTCATAAGAACTTTACTGAACCAGTGACCCTAATGTGGCCTACAATATTGTGTAATACAAAATATCCATCACATAAAGTGGATGTGATTTCCAAAAACCCTGTCCAAACTGACCAGTTCAGAAAACATCTCCAGCACCGTTGGCTATCGGTAGCCACTTGAAAATGCTTCAGATTTGTTCTGAAAGACCTTATGCATCTTTAAAAATGTTTTATTTCCAAATCTGCTTTTAATACCTTCAAAAAGTCTTTAAAATGTATTAAATTTGATATGGTAGGTCAAATTATGTTGTATAAACTTGTTCACTGTATTGTGCTTAAATGTGTCTGTTAAATGTAAAAGCTGCAAAGAAAGTGTCATTAGTCAGCTTATTTCCACCCATTCCAACCCGACAATTTACACTGAAATTAGGAACTAATTATCACTAACTTTGCAGCATAAATACATTTTCCTAAATTCTAGGAGTCAGGCATTTTCGCCAGTATGGCCGTGAAATAGGCTGTGAAATGGGCATTAAATTCTGTCTTGGTAGTCTTGAAAAATCTTGAATTTAACTTGTAGAAACCTGTAGGAACCCTGTAAAATCCTAACCATGGAAAAAGCATTTTATGTTGTTAAATACAGTGTTTTTGCCATCGATACCTTAGAATTCCACACGAAACTTTCAACATGTTTTTAAGAGGTCTTAGAGAAAAAGAGACTTTCACATCCTCAGTCTATTTAAGGCTGTTAGTTTAATTTATAATTTTGTTTACTTATAAATCTTTACAGAAGGATATTAAACTATGTCATTGCCTGCAGTAATGACCGATTGCTGTTGAACTGGTCTTTTCTACTCAAAACTCTGGCTCTTCACATAGAAACAGCATGGCAGCCCTCTAACTGTGATGTTTTGGCATCACTTTACAGTCAGCGTGTGTTTAGGACAGACAGAAGGGGTCAACAGGAAGAGGATGTGTACAGTCATGCTCTGGTTCTTCCAACTCTACCTTTAAATGGTCATTAAATGGTTAACAGTTTTAGTGACTGTCACCTCAGTTAAGCCGACGTAGAATTTTTAAGTCCCTCTGATGATACCCTACTGTGAAAAGCTGCCTGTGTGGTCTGTGCCAGTAGCTGTCGGGGGCAGCTGTAACGGCCAACTCTAACCGTTTCCTGTTGGTTTTTCTGTGCAGGAAACAGGAGGAGCTGGTGTACAGTGTGAGGAAAAGGCTGGAGGAGGCACTGATGGCTGACATGTTGGCCCATGTGGAAGAGGCTGCCAATGAAGGAGAGGCCCTGAAGGAGGAGGGCAACGGGAGCGAAGACATGGAGAGCGTATAGCACAGGTTAGTTCTGAGGTGGTTTTTACACCCAGAGTTCACACTCGGTTTGGATTCTTCACATTGTAAAAAAAAAAAAAAGAAAAATCTTAAGCTAACCAAAGTCCAGCACCTTGTGAGAATATTCAGTCTGTTTAATAAATAAATTGGGATAAAAGTAAATACAGGAGGAGCATCTATTGTTCATGTCTGAGAAACATTTTCCAGAGAGCTTCAACTAAGTAAACAGTTGGTGCAGACGGTGTTCTCTGTAGCGTATGAAAGCAGACCCTGCCTCAGGAGCCATTAAACTGGAATTCACCAGGTAGATTCACCACAAACAAGACACTCCAGGGTTCACCTGGAGCTGCACTGACTCCACCTCTTTTAATGCCCCTGTTCCACTGCACCTTTCCAGCATGGCTCGGCATGGTTTTAGTGCCTTTCCATTTGGGGTTGTACCTGGTACAAGTACCTTTTTTTTTCTTTTTTCATACCACCTCTGGAGTGGTTCTATCCAGGCTGAGTTGGTACTTAAATTTCACTGCTGGCCACTGATTGGTCAGAGGGAGGGATATCACACATATACAAGGTGTAATGCAAATGCCATACACTGACATGAGTGATACTGGAGCAGATCTTCAGACAGTCTCTATATTATTTTGTCATTTTACCGGAGGCTCGGTCTGTGTAGACCACACCGTTCAATGGAACACTTATTGTATATAGGCATTATCTTCCCATCAGACACCGTCAGCTTTTATCTGCTGGGGTTCAGCTTTGTGACGGCGCTATAGTGGACCGAGCCGAGCCGGTACAATGCAGTGGAAAAGGGGCATAAGTGGTCTTGGCGATGCAGTCTGACCAGTTTACATGACAAAGCTCTCAGGTGAAAACAACAAAATATTTGATCAGATGTGTCTTTTGTTAAGACAACAACAGCATTTTTGGCGGTTGAAAATGCAAAAAAGGGAAAGCACCTTCTAGAGTGGAAATCTTAAAAACACTCCACTCTCACATTACCGCCAAAAGGGTTGAAAATGCAAAACTGCATTTTCTTGTTGCCTAGAGTTTACATCAGTGGCACTTTCCAGTACAGGAACACAACAAATGTGGGATTATTTTCCTGTGACCTTCAAGTTGCCCTAGCCGATCTAATTTACATCCAAGAGTCGTTTCAGCAATTGTCACGAATCTTTTATAGCGAGTAGTAGAGAGCAGAGAAGGCATATTGACCACCTTCAGCAAATTATTGATGCACCAAAACAGCAGAGGTCAACAGACCGCTGTGGATGAGACCTGGGAGGACTAGTCAATGATAGGACAACTGTGTTCATGGAGTAGTCGACGACTGTGCATGGCATCAGAATTCTTCGTATGTCCACACATCAATAAATGGGAAATTTCACACACTTCAGCGTGTCCGTCTGCATGAAGATTCTTCCCCAAAAATGTCTAAATGCAGAATTAAAAGTGAGAACACAACGCCACTTTTGCATTTTCAGTTGAGAACATTGCTGTCTAAACGTAGCCAAAAATAGGGTGTGTAACATTCCGGCTGTCTAAAAGTATCATAATAAACTAGAACTAATGAAACCTGCAAATTTTGTTTTTGTTTTAGTGTAAAAAAAAAAAAAAAAGAGTAAAATTACGCAAAAATGTTTACATTCACAGATGCGCCTTTTACAGAAAATGTAAATTTAGTGCAATTTTAACAATATTCTGACTATTTTAAATGTTTTGTGTATGTGTCTATCCACTGTGATCTATAATTTGTAGTGAACATGTGAAAATGAGAAGCTGAGGAAAAATAATGACATAAATTGTTAAAATTGCCCTTTTTTTCCCCTTAAATTTCACTTTGTTCATGGTTTTTCACATTTTTTTAAGGGTCGTTTGTAGATGTAAACATTTTTGATACTGTAATTTTACTTTTGTTACTCTGAAACATACAAATTTTGGAATTGATATTTTTTATATGTTATTATTTTAATGATCTGGCCCACTTCAGGTCATATTGGGCTGTATGTGGCCCCTGAACTAACATGAGTTTGACACCCCTGCCTTAAACGAATCCCATTGGTTTTGTGCAGCACTAATGCAGGATGCAGTGACAGTGGCTTTGCATAGTAGAGTAGTGCAGATATTAATTGGTTGAGCATTAACCCATGGTCTTGAAAATTAAGATTATTGAATCACAGCATACCCATAATGATGAGTTTTGACACCTCCGTTATTTAAAAAAAAAAACCTGAAGGATCCCTATTAGTCTCTACCAAAGTACAGACTATTCTTCCTGGGGTCCATTCTCAATATAAAAGTATTACAATCTATACATTTACAACTGTTACATCACTAAAGACGTGATTTGACGACCATTACAATCATAATTTTTCTTTATTTTTTTCCTTAATTTTTAAAATATTTTTTCTTTGTTATTTTTAGTTATTTTCAACTTATTTTTCTAATTATTTTTTATTGTTTTATTTTCTAAATTCATGTTATATTAAAAATAATAATAATTATAATAATAATGATACATTTTCACATTTTTTTCCCTGAAGTAGTGACGATGTAGCCACTGGAAAAAGAAACGACACACCGGAAAAAATATTCAATGTGTAGAACTGATAACGGATATTTGAGTTGTTCCTAGTAGGCGTCCAAGGGGGAAAGAGTTAAATAGACTTTTTTTCAGGTCGTTATAGTGATGATGATGATGATGATTTTAACATGATAGTGGAAGGGAGGATGAACTAGTTGTTCAGCAGAGAACATCCTGTGAGCCAGACTGCATGGGACCAGACGAACAGAACCGGAGTAAAACACATTAAAACATAATTTAGGTCCGTGGAACAAGAAGAGGCAGATGTTGGATGTAAACGGATCTTTTTATTGTTATAGTTCCTGCAGCTCAGATAAAAACTAATCATATCGTAACATGAAAGCAGTTGGAGCGCACATCTAATCTCATTGCACGTCCTTTGTTGTTGCAGGCTTCAAGTCCAGAACCACCACCACACACAGACCATGAACAGTAGGAGCCCCACACCGGTCCAGCCCTGACGACCCCCCTCACCTCTCCCGCCCCCTAGTGTCTGCATTCAGCTTCAACCTAAAACCGACGTACGACAGCACAACTCGCCCAACTGTCCTGCCCTCGCTGAACCCCCCAAACGCTCAGACGTGTCCGTTCAACGTTAACCTCACTGTACGGGACTCCCTGGCTCTACGCAAATGAAATGACTCGACGCGTAGTTTTGAGCCCAATTGATTTTTGTCAATAAATTTGTAATAATTTCCTAAAAAGAAACAAACAAAAAAAAGATCATGGAAGAACTCGCAAATATTAAAAAATAACTTATCTACAGTGTGTAATAATCAGTGTTCGAGGAAAAAGTGTATTTTCTACTAAAAGGCTTCCAATGGATTTACATTTTTTGCGACAATCATGTTAAATCCTGAAGCGTGTTATTCAGTTTGAAATGGGTACTTGGTTTTTATTTCCGTCTGGGCAGATTGGAAATGGAATGTTTTGTATTTTCCACTTGTCTTTTTTTTTTTTTTGACTATTTCTGTGCACTCCATACGTAGTCCTGACACAACCTGCAGAAGCAAACCAGAAGGATTCAGCGAGTCCAGCTGCAATCCGACCGGGCCTGGAGGGTTGGTGAAAGTGGCTGATGTTACAAACACACATCTTCAGGTTGTGTATAAATCCATCGGACTCCTCGTTATTGTAATTTCAAGGAAATAGTATCTTTGTCGGCGGTGTTTTCCTGTGAGTCATGTTCAGTATTGACCAAAGAGGAGACATGTTATTCTGACCGGGGTTCTGGCAGACTCGGAGTTTAGTCCCATTGGCCTCGCTGTTATATTCTTATTACTACACATCAACAAAAGCAGAAAACCTACAAGATGGGGCTGGGCACAACGGGAAAGAAACGACCTGAACCCTCTTTCTGTTGTCCAACTCCTACAGGTTCACTCTCATCGTCATTCTAGGTGCTCACTGATGTTGTGAAACATTGCTGTTCCGTGCCAAGGCTTTGTTTCGATCACAGCTTCAGTTTATTTTTTTAACGTGTCAATGTTACCACACACAGGCTGCCTCCTCATACACCCACGCACAAATTAGCGACGGAGCAAATTCCAGCTTTTATGTCTCTTTGATTTAATATCTGACAAATAATTATTTTCTAATTCATCCCAATTGATGGTTAACGATGCTGAAATCATGGAGTTCCCTTCTCTGTATCAGCAGGCTGATTGCTGAAATTGATTTGATTGTATTACTTAATAAAAATGAGTCAGTATGTCACAAAGTCTGCTCAGTGTGTCTTTTTTTTTTAGAATACTGCGTAGATTTTACAACTGAAAATCCTCCATCCAATCACCACATCCTCCCATGGATTAACAGTTAACCTGACAGTCCTCATGCCTCTGTGTGAGTCTGGACAAAGTGCACAACTCTGTCAGCTGGCTTCTCTAGATGTACGGAGGATAGACGGTACGCCTTTAGTTACAAGTATGAAAAGGTAGACTAATATATATATCCCTTCCTGCTTCTAGTTAAGATGACAACACTGGGATTATACAGCAAGGTAAGACTGATAATTGATGTAATTTCTGTTGAGATGGATGCACTTTATTGAGGCCAAAAACTGGGAAATTGTAGTGCAACAGCAGCCTGACGGGCAGCAAAAATAGAATATAAGATCAATATTGAATAAAGGAGCAAACACTACACTACATAACTTAGAAGTACAAAAACAAGAGTGTTATAAAACGGTAAGGTGCTTGAAAAAAAATGGAATTACTCTGTGATAGCCTTTGTCATTGTGTATTGAAATTAGGAGCTCCTGTTTACAGGGTTCATACAGGTGCTTGAAATCCTTGAATTTCAATGTGTTTTCAAATTCTTAAAAGTGCTTGAATTTTAATTTAAGTGCTTGCAATTATGTGATGTTTATTTTTATTAATATTAAATCTGCCAGGTTAGATGGGAAGCCAAAGCTACTTACAGAGGTGATACATTTTGAAAAATTAAAAGTAAACTCCCAGGTATTGTCAGGTCGACTGCAGGTCGATGTTTTATCTTAATCTTTGTCTTGGTGTGAGTGTGTCTGAAGAACACCAAGTGGCTTCCCTTTTTTTGGATATATATTTGCATTCGCCTTAAATAATTTTCTTTTTCCTATTATGCAGCATAACTTTTGATGTTTATAGTATAATGCAATGTATCTGTAATAAATAGACAAAAATAATGAGTATATGTGTTCTAGTAGATATGTGTTTTACCACAGTGAGAAGGTACTGTGTTGGAAAATTTTGAAAAAGATTCTTAAAAATGCTTGAAAAGTTTTGAATTTGACCTTGAAAAATGTGTATGAACCCTGTATTTATCAATGTGTCCTTAAAATAACTGGTGTAAATTGCCTAAAGATGTCCAAATAGTAACATTTCTAAGACTTTCCTTTTATTCATTCATTCATTTGCTTGAGTTTGTGTAGGTGTCTGAGTCTGTGGAATACAGTTGAACATGTATTTACCCTAAAGGCCAATTTTTTTCCAAATGTGGTAACCCTAATTAGGCTATAATAGATTACAGTGAATTAATAACCATATGTAGGGGAGAATAGGGTTAGTTGTCACACATCATAAATCTGCCAACAGGGGGCGCAGTCACAAAATATTGGCAGTGAAATGATCAGAATTGGGAACAGAGTAAAAAGTCATTCCTTTAGTGTGATGCTTAAACTTGACTTTTTTTTGTCAATTTGTAAATATTAAGCATTTCACAGTTTTTTTTCTGGGCTTTTACACAATCGGTTTCTAACAAGGAAGTTGTTACCATCAAAAAGTGTGAAGGGAATGCTGTAGTTGTCATTTACGAGGTAGTTAGTTGCTGGATGGTTGTTAGCTTTGCTACCAGCCAAAAGTTCTGGTTGGGGTTGTTTGTTACATTTTGAGGGGCGTTGGTTATCACATGTGACAACCTTTTAAGTGGATATAGAGAAAGGTTTTCTGAAGACAGAATTTGCACCAGCTACCACAACAGATCATCCCACCCCACCCCACTCCAGCCCACTATACTATTCTGATTTCTCAGGTGTTTTGATGAAAGCCTCAAGGATATGATGTTTCATTTGTCCGGTTTATGTTCCTTCCTGTTTGTAATATTTGAACAAAAATTTCACTTGTCATAATTTTTTTTTTTTTTTTTACAATTTTTCCTATTGTAATAAGTGTTTTTGATGGTTAATAAATCACTAATTAAATAAGTTAAAAATATGAAAGGAATGCCTATTACAACTCAGAACTTTAAGCTGTGCTGAAACATAGGAATAACTATTTTAAAATGTGTTGATCAGGAGATATTGACTCAAGAGTAAGAACTGTTACAACCAACCCTGTTCTCCCCTACTCTGTACCTGCAGGGCTGTGTCGGTGGGTTTATGTCGGGGTGGATAATGGCTAATCCATGTAGTCAATTAAGAGTAGGATGACCAGTGTTAATGTTTAACACTGTTTAAGAGTCTTTTATGCTGATGGGTGACAAATGTGTCGTCTGGGTGGTGACCGATGAGTGTGACATGTACCTGAGCAATGTCCATGACTGAAGATCCAACATTATGCAATGAAAACCTCCCCTGTCCTGCTCTCCAAATAAGTGTTTTCTCAGTTTAGTTGATTCTTAGACATTTCACAGTTTCACACATATCCAAAGCAGTGTGTGTTTCTTTGCTAGGGAGCGAGTGTGTGGGTTCCTGACCCAGATGAAGTCTGGATTTCAGCCCAGCTCCTCCACGACTACAACCCTGGAGAAAAACATCTACTGTTACAGCTTTCTGATGGAACGGTAAGATGTGTCTGACAGTTGTATGATCCGGAAAATCAAAGTGGACCACAAACCACAAAGAGATCCCAAACTATCACCATGGCAGCTCACCTTCCCACAGTGACACGACGCCCCCTGGAAATACACTCCAGGTTTAGTTTGTATTCTGTGGAACAATGTGGATCGAAACTTCAAAATGTCTTCTTCAGTTTGTACATTTAAAAGGATTTATAAATCCAGTATAAGAACAAAATATAGAATATTATCTGAATGAGTGAATATCTAGTTATAATATAGAATACATAAAATAAGATATTACTATGTATTTCGTATTAGTAATTAATAAACCCAGACTATCATGATTAGGAAATATATAATTTATTAATAACTGTATTTGTAGTACATATTTAACCCTTTCATGCATGAATTATGAAACCCTTAGTCGATATTTTTTTCCCTGAATTTTTATTCCTCTTTAGACATGAACATATCATGTGATTTAATTTTTAATGAACCTGTTTTTTACGGAATTAAAAAAAAAAAATCCACTCAGCTAGACATCATATGTTTAATTTTTGAGGCAAAGAAACATGTATTCAAAACACAATAGGGTCAGGGATGTGACGCCTAAATATTCTGTCCGGCTGTATTTTTTTTTAAAGTTAAAAAAGGTTTAAATGTACAAAAATATGCAATCTATATGTAGTATCTCTCCAATATGTGTAGTCACTTCACCTTTTCAAAAATCAGGAGTTATTTGCAATTTTTCTGTAATTTAAAGTGTTGAAATATGTGGTGCGACCATCCAGCTATGACTGCTGTTTTT
>JAPTGZ010000019.1:28171188-28181959 GCA_029814645.1 Fowleria isostigma
AATTAGTTGACCAGCAAGCAGATAAGTTAGCATGTATAGTTAAATGTATTTTCCATAGACAGCTAACTAAAATGCTATAAAGGTATAAACTAACAAATAATTGAATACAATAATGAGCTAAAATAAGTGTATTTGTATATAGGTATTGTAAAGATAAATATTTATTACAGTTACAAAGACTCAGATTTAGCAAGTTACAAAAAGGCTACTTGTGCCTATCAGCTCATACTTTGTACACCAAACAAAAAAAGATTAGGAGCCACTAAATTAGATAAAGGGAGGGTTATCCTATTCATAAAACATTGAAAAGTCATCACACAGAGCTTTAAGGCATTAAAGAATATTTCAGCACAGTGCATTAAATGCACTGTGTGCTCATCAGCTCAACCCAAAAGCATTCAGTATTAAAACACCATCCTGTGCATCAAATGGTTGACATAATACCATCATTAGTAACAACAGGACATCGAACCAGACCAGGAAGGACCAACATGACAGGTCTGCAGAGAGACATACAGTACAGTGTTGTGCAGTATACTGAGAGAAGACTGCAGTGTTGAAATAGTTCAGATGCAAGCAACAAACCCACAGTAAGGGGTGAAGGAGGGCAGGACACAGTTCAAACAGGTGGGAAAGGTGGGGACAGTGGGAGGAGGGAACGGTGGGGGTTTAGAAGAAGGGAAAGGAGGGCCACTGAGAGACCAGAATCACCCCACCAAAGTCCCGGTAAAAGGACACAATGCATGATAAGAAACAAGCCAACACCAGGCGCAAGAGAGGAGCACCACTTCCTGTCTGAGGAGAGTGTTTAGGAAGAAGAGACAGCAGAAGGAGGCATTGATTGGTGGAGATTATCGAAGGAAGGGGATGGGAACCTATCAGAACCAGTCAGGAATGCACCATGCTTCTGTCTTCTCAAAGACAGACAGAACCAGAGAAGACCAAGAAGAAACGAGAAGGTGGAAGAGATATGGGACAGATCAGAATGTGAGAAGGGAGAGGGGGTGTCAAAAACAAACAAATAAATAAGTAAATAAAAAAAAATAAACAGGGGACATTGCAGCCACATATAGCAGAGAACCAACCACCGTGGACGGACAGACGGACAGACACACACTCAGGAGTGCTGTACTTACAATCATCTGTGGAGGGAGAGCAGTGGGAGCAGGATGTAATAGTAATCACAACAACAACAACCAGAGAGAAGGGTCAGTCAAGCTGCAAAGAGCCCCACATCAATCAAAAACACAAGTTTGGGCCCCAGGGCTGAGGGGATGTGGATCCAATAGCCACTTGTCGAAAGGCTGAGCTAAGTAAAGGCCGAAAACTGAGAGGAGCCAGGGAATCAGTGAGTATCATTAGATGGATACGAGCTGAACCAGTAGTTTTAACCCATAAAGACCCAGTGTTACGTTTGTGGCGGCTCTCAAACTAATTTTCCTCTCTAAGTAGTTTATTACTTAATATCATGCTATCATCTTTATTTTGCATTTTTCAGTGAAAACCATGTATTTTCCTATATTTCATATAATTTATTGATCATGTAGATGTTCATAAAAGCTCAGAGTAAACTTGAAGGTTATTATATCAAAAAACAGAAAACTTTTCTGATCTTTTTCAGCAAAGATATCAATGACAGAATATATAAGCAAACATCTCCAACCACTGTTGTTATTCAAACTACATGGATTTTACTGGTGAATCCATGTTGCAGAAGATGACAGTGTTTCCATGTTCACTATGGAGCCTCTGAACGTCAAAATGGTGATGTCCATGAACACATGACAAACTAGAAAAGCACTCAAAGAGCGCAGACCTTCGCCAGTTGCACCCCCTACTGCACACACACAGCCCAGTAAAGTGCAGGTAGCCCCGCCCACACCCACATGGAGGAGAGAGGACAAACCGTAACTAGTACCAGCACCAGCAAATTAGCGCATTTGGATGGAAGTAAAATGTCAGATCACTCCCAAAATCCCGTTGATTGTTTCTTGTGTCATTTCCATTATGTCCTGAAAATGTTATCAAAATCTGTCAAGTAGCTTTTGCATAAAGTTGCTAACAGACGGACAAACGCAGGTGAAAACTCAACCTTCTTGGTGGAGGTAACTACATTTACTCTAGTTATTTACATGTATAGATAGGATTAGTGGATCTAAAGTTATGAAATATTTTACATCTGTTAAAGTGGCTGCTTGGGTCTTTGAGGGTTAATACTGCCCAGCGCTGTACAGTAAAACCACTGAACGGTCAGTGATATGAGGCTCTTTCATTAATAACCAAACACAAATAAGAACACATATATCCAAACAAAAGAAAACAAGAGGCTGCTTTCCAAAATGTATGAGTTCTTTTGGAACAGGGCCAGATCCTTTGGGCAAAAATGTCTCCCAGACTGTTGTGACTTACTCAGAAATCAGGAATCTGTCCAAATAAACGTTGGCTGACATACTGGAGAGCAGCCATGAGCTGGTGTTAGAATGATATGGTGCACTCCTTTTATTTCTTTGTATTTTTTTTAATCATTTTGTCTTGATTGCTTGGATGGATGAAGACAGTGGGGGGTGGGGGGCGATGTTGAATGTTGAATATAATGTGTGTTGGGGGCTGAGATGTGGATAGGATGCCAGGTAGATGTGATGCAAAAGCAGTTTAATCTTCTGTCAGATGTTATTTGGGGGGGCGGGGCTTATTGAATGACAACACACAAAAAATGTCTGCCTTCAAAACCCCTTTCCTGGTTTTCCCACCTCCTCCTCCTGCTTTTGGTTTTGATGCCGTCTTTGCAGTGGGAGGTGTGTGTGTGTCGATGCTTATGTGTGCTTCGGTACATGTTAAAAGTTTTTTAAATACGTTTTCTGCTATTTACCGAAACAAATCAAATTTTTATATCAATTTTTCTGTAGGTTTTCTCAGCAAAATCTATACTTAAAGGCCCATTTATGCTCAACATTAAATACATATAGGTCAATGATGTGACGCCTAATTCTGGCTGGCAATATTTTTTTTTAATTAAAAAAGGTTTAAATGTACAAAAATATACATTCTATATTTAGTATCTCTCCTTTATATGTAGTCACTTTACCTTTTCAAAAATCAGGAGTTATTTGCAATTTTTTTGTAATTTAAAGTGCCAAAATATCATGAGGTGTGACTATCCAGCCATGACTGTTGTTTTTAAATTACTCTAAATCTATTACAATTTATTTTCCGCCCTTTTTTACATAATTTACAAAGTGTTATGTGTTCCTGTGCAAAATTGCAAAGCTTTTGCAGTTGTATTTCTCTCATAATATACAAACAACTTTGTCCAATGAAGTCCATTTCATCAAATATCATGTGGTGCGACCATTCTATGTCACTGACCCATATATGGACATTCATTATGGGCGCATTTCTGTGTGATCTCTGGGAGTTTGAGGAAACAGAACAATACCACTGAATATCATGGGAGTTGAGATTTAAAGAGAAGAAAAAAAGAAATGGCAGACCTTTTAGAAAAGTGACTGTTTGACTCGGTGAGACAACATATTACTGCAGAGGGGAACCTTCAGGGCCTTCTACGCCTTTAGAAAAGGCCTAGGAAATTTCAAGATTAAATTATTTGAATATTAACTTTAGAAAATAATAATTATTTTAAAATTTCTATTTAATTTCATTTAATACAATCAATTTTATTATTTTTTTTCTTATACTTATATTCCAAAGTTAAACCTACTGTCAACTTCTCAAAGGGTTACTGTCCTGAAAACAGGTTGTTCAATCAGAATCATCTGTATCTATTAAGATCCGGTTAGCTTCCTCATTGATTGGTTGGGACTTTATGAGTCTGAGAGAAGGTGAAGTTGTGTGTTTTGGTTTCAGAGCGATGGATGAATTGACCAATCACAGTTTGATTTTTAGTGAGTAGGACAAAAAGAAGACAACCGTGGCCCTTCTAGAGGGCTTTCTCCCAATAGCACATGCTCAGCAGAGTTGTGTCCAGGAGCTCTGCGCTGATGTCAGTAGACAGAGGACTTCTGTTGGAGCTCGACAAAAGATAAACTTTAGGAAGCTGTCATCGTCCATTTCACCGGGAAAGTACTTTGTTTCCATGTAATAAAGTAGGCCAGTTTTATAACAGCTGGATTATTATTCACACAGGATTATTATTACTATGCAAGGGCATCCAGTATTTTTATGATTGTCTTTTAATTGATATTTAATAAAATAATCATTGTGCCATGCATAGTTACTGTGCATGGAGAGTTCTTTGGAATTCTGTTACCATCCTTGTGTAACCTTTAGCATATTGTGCATTTGAAATGGGATTTTGGTTTGATGATGCTCATTAATTCATTTGACCTGGTCAGTGTGTGTCATTTGTAATGCACAGTGATTTCATAGTCCTGTCTATGGTGATTTAATGAGTCTGTAAGCGTATTATTTTATATTCCCAGATGATGGGGGTTTATGCAGTTTATATTTGTAGCCTAAATCGATCTTCAGTTTTAGCAAAGTTTATGTTGAGCTGGTTGGTTGCTGTGGAGAGTTGTTGGCAACCTCATCATCATTAATTGAAGGATTACAGCTGTTGAGTGCTTTAAATTCGTAGTATTGATGGGGGTTTTTTTTGTTTACTTATTTTTTTTTGTCAGTGACGACGTCGTTTCTTGGCGGTGATTGTCGAGGTGAAGGCTAGCCCAACAGTAGTACTCACGGTTCGCTACTGTATTAACAACAACTAATATTCTCAGTATCAACATTGGTAATGCGTCCTTCGTCATCACCATGTTTGTAATAATTGATTTTCTTCTTTTTCTTTTCTCAGAAACTCTACTCTTCTTTTGGTATTTGGCCAATATTAGTTCACAGCGGTGCCCTCCATTCAAATGTAATGTATGAATGGAAGTATAAAGGCAGTTAACTATTTGATGCACATGCACCTAGTACCTATTTACATATGTAAAATGAGCATAAATGGGCCTTTATTCAGTTTCTGGAACAGATTTTACTTAAGTGTATGAGTTTCATACACATATTTATCCATAAATAAGTCCATTTCTTGCATACACAGCGGATACATGTTACAATAACACCTGTAGCCTAGTATATACTCATATGTTGTGTATTTGCATGGCTGTATTCTTGTATGAAGTATTCACAGATATGGGTTCTCACCGTTTGGTCTGTCAGCGGCGGCAGAACGATGGTCTTCTCCATAGTGTTCATCACCAGCTTCCACAACTCCTTCAACACACGTTTCAGCACTGTCTTCTCGCAGATCTTTGCAAACAAAGTCAAGCTGGAGGAAGAGCAAGCAGAGGGTGGAGAAATGAATAACAAGAAACAGAAGGAGGAAGTCATATTCTCCATGCTAATATTTAAAAGACGCATAAAACAGGTGGTCGGTAGAGATATCAATGTGTTCAGAAAGTCTTGAGAAATTTTTACTACTTTTCCTACATACTTAAAATTAAAAAAAAAAAAGTTTGCTCTATATGGAGCCATCACAGTGTTAAATAGAGTTAAAACAATTAATGGTTTTATCAATTCAAATTAAGAAAAAAAAAATTATTGCAATTTTCCTGAATCTAATATTCCTTTCTTCAATTTTGCTGCTGCTAAACATTGGTTCCTCTGTTGTATTTTACATGGACGTTCATTGTGACGCACACGATGCCAGGATCAACACAAACAGCACGGAGCTTAGAAGAAACAAGGACAAAAAGGCAGAAAATGTCTATATGCTCTATTTTCTTCTTTGGAACCATCCCTTACTCCTTTAAACTTTTAAGCTTTAACACAAACATTAAAAATATTTAGCTTTATTTTTTTAAGTTTTATGCGAGGACATTTTGAGTTGTTAGTATGTTGGAAACAAATTTGTTGAAGACTGCAGTGCACATTATTTTTCATTAGACTTTTTTTTGTTGTTTATATATACAGATATTTTACACATACAGTCGTGGTAAAAATTATTAGACCATCAAAAGTCATTACAAACAATAGTTATGCAATCAAGTACTAACTCCTGTGTGTATTATGTGACTTAAATAGACAGAAAAGAAAACAGAGAATGAATAAAAACACTGTTTTTGTCAGTACAATGCCATAGATGTTGATGTAAGAACTGATGTGATTTTGGTTATTATCAAGAAAATTATGAAAAACGGATAGATATCAGCTCTTAAATGAAACTCCTATGAGCTATTTTTGTTGTTATCATTATATTTGTCCAAACAAATGTACCTTTAGTTGTACCAGGAATTAAAATGAACAAGAAATTGAGGTAAACATAGGGTGGTCTGATAATTTTTTCCGCAACTGTGTATACTTTATTACAGTTTTTATTATTGTTTTTTCTATATGGATTTTTTAATATATCCTTTTATTTTGATGCATTTTGTTAGTTTGTAGTTGTACTGGTACTGGAATAAAGGATAAGTTGGTTTTAGACATGTCTTTTCCACAATTTGAATTTTTTTTTTGCCTATTCAAATTGATTACAAAAATAACTAACAGCTCCAGCTCTAATGTTAAAAACTGTGCATTTTCTTCACCAAAAGCTACTGAATAAGACACACTTCAACAATCCCCAGAGGCGACTTAGCTCACTTGCTGTCCAGGAACTCCATGATGGGTTGGAGGACATTGTCAGCGTCCTGGGCCACGCTGCTGGCATTGCCCACATTCGATGTTCCCTTTACCTGAGCCAAGATGTCTCCCATCTGTTTCACATTCTCCTCTATGTGAGGCTGGAAGCTACAGACGGAGAGCAGAGGAAGAGTTTAATTAACTCCGTGAGTCACGTCTTTCAAACCTGGCAGAGGATGTGACTTGTAATGCATGTTTGTTTGTGTGTGTGCTTCTACCTGACAGCAAAGACCCTGCTGAGATCATCCATAACATTGTTGAGTTTCACCTGCAGATCTTTCAGGATGTCACTGGCCTCAACACACAACTGGAACACACAAACGAACACACACACACACACACACACAAATAGATTGATGTATTTATGACATATTTTACTTTTGCGCGTGAACTATTTTGAGAAACAGGAGGATCACTCACATCTTTTCCTCCCATGGCCTCGAACATCTTCTCCAGCTGAACTCTCAGTTGTTGGATGTTGTTAATCAGGATGCAGGGCTAAGGATGAGAGGGAACATGAGAAGGAATCGCTAAAAACTTTAAAAATGTTTACATTATTTAGCTTTCAAGCAAATAGTAAAAACAAGATTAACACTGAAACCCGGCTTTTTTTGGACTGAGACCAGTTTTAGGGTCAATATATAATAACAAGACTTTTTGAGTTACGGTTACAGGGTGACATAGTTCAGTGTTTTGGATATGCTAATTTTATTACTGTTTATCTAATTAGAAGGTGGGTGATATCAAATTTGGACAGTTATTTAGGTGACATTTTAATATATCTAGTAATTTATTAATTATTTATTAATCATTTATTACTAAGTGATTATTTTCATAATTCAATAATTATGGAATTTGTAAGGATATCATAATGAACATAAAACCCTTTTTTTTTTTTTTTTTTAACTTTTAATAAAAATGTATTCAAGCTATATCCCATGAACTTCAAAAGTCTCCAATAATATATTGACTCTCCAACTGATTATTCCACAAAAACTCTTCCACTTACCACTTTCTCCATGGTGACGTAGTTAGCAAACAACTTGGAGATGATATCAGCGTATGAAAGAAGGACATTGCTGATGGTCTGGTGATTGAAAAGAAAAGAAAGATCCAGTTCTTAGGTGGCATCTTATTCAATGTGTCATATGTCAGTTTCTAAATCTGAATCTCCCAGTGAATCAAACCTTAGCAAATCGCTTCATGTAGTGTCCTACAATCTGCGGATCAGGACACTCCAGCTTCCTGATGATCTCAAAGCTCTGGTTGAGCTGGGAAAACACATCCACCACCGAACAGGAAAACAGCGCATGTTCGGATGTGACCTGGAACTGTAGAACGAAAACAATATGCAAGAAAGTTAAAAACTGTCAAAAAAAAAAAAAATTCTCAGAGCATAGGAGGAGCAGGTGGAGAGGATCCAGCAGTCTGGGATTTAGTGCAGACAAAAGCAACGTGACCTCTGGGCGACTCCGACATATAGACAGACCATTTGGTGCTATATTAAACTTGACCTCTGATAACTTTCCACCACATGCACAAAACCCCAGACCCCCCAGAGCCATTGAACCTTACAGCTACTCAGACAGCTATCCGGTGACAGGTGGGAGCTATGCTGTCTGTCTTTTTGTAATTGGCTTTTGGGTAGTGCCCGGTCCCTAATTGGCTGGAGGTGAGCGTGCAGGTGCCCCTCTGGGGAGTCTGGGTAATGAGGTGAGGTCAGATTTCTTGCAGCAAAGCTCTGAAATAAAACCATTAATTCAGAATATCCTGCTGTCACAGAGCTATTTCCCTCCTCAAGTACATGCAGGTCTCAACCAGGCTTCTTTGAACTCCCGAAGAGTCTCTTTATATGAGAAAAACCCTTTGACTGAAATGTCCTAAACACGATCTCTGCTCAGAGACCACCCCTGTTACTGTGTCTGGGCTTTTATTGTAGCTGTGGAGGTTTTGAAGAGAGGTGGGAGGTAAAGCAGTGAGGAGGGTGAAACGTTGGTTGATAACTTTGAGCATAACAGGAGACAAATAAAGAAATGGATTCCAGTAATTCTGCACAGCACTGACTTCATGTTGACATGGAGATAAGGGAAAGAAAAGCTGAAAATACGTACCCCATCTTTTTTGTCTCTCTCCAAAGCACCATGTAGAAAGTCACGAGATACTTCCTCGTTTTCGTCCAGCCACTGGATGACAAATGGTTCAAACCACCTACGAAGAGAAGACAACCTCTGTTTGATATTTGGGTCTGCCCATGAAAATGGGTTCATTTTGGTATCTGGCACTTTGACAGCTTTGTTAGACCCAATAATGAAAATAAAATTTAAACATATTTCCCCAAATAATGACCTCAGATAAATGCAAAAAAAAATTATAAGCTTGCTCTGTGCCATCCCAAAATTAATAAATTTTTAATCAAATATTGGACTTAAAAATAGGATCAAATTTGGGACATGAAAACCTACCTACGTGTCAGTGCATTTTATCCTGAAAACATGTCTTAAATGGTCTTATATAGCACTATAAATAAAGACACAATGTTAAATTTGATGATCCTAGTGGTTTTTCTAATCCACACATGGGTTTTTTATAAACTGGCAGTTTCATTTGAGGTTTAGGCGTAACCCATCGTGTCCACTCACGTTATATTTGGGACCTGCCCATTTGAACACAAATACAGTTGTGGAAAAAATTATTACACCATCAAAAGTCATCAGAAACAATGGTTATGCACATACTAACTCCTGTGTGTATCATGTGACTAAAACAAACAGAAAAGAAAACATGAAATGACTAAAAGCACTGTTTTTGTCAGTACAATACCATAGATATTGATGTAAGAACTTGGAAAATGGCTAAATATCAGCTCTTAAATTAAACTCTTATAAGCTATTTTTGTTGTTATCATTATATTTGTCCAAAACAAATGTACCTTTAGTTGTACCAGGAATTAAAATGAACAAAAAATTAAAAACATAGGGTGGTGTAATAATTTTTTCTGTGACTGTAAATCATGAGTGATTTTGCAACAGCGGTCATTTTTGTGAAAAATTCTGCCTTGCATATTTACTTCAATTCCCAAATGTACCGGTGAGAGAATAAATAGACATTTGAAAAAATAGTATCATGCAATTTTTGTGTCTTTGTTACCGTGTTACATGTAGATTTTTGTATAAATAATATTAAAATAATAAAAAAATACATTTTATCAAAAAATAGTTTCTCTTTTATCCCAGTAATATTTATTTTCAAAAAAGACCCAAAGTGCTTCCAAACCTTCTTCATAACATTAGTCTACATCTGGTTTGCTTTTTTAGTCCCTCTGTCCTGTTTTCAGAGGAGCACCCATCTACAGTCAGTTTTAACAAAATAACAGATGATTTTTTATTTTCCACTCACGCAGGATATTCAGGCACTCTGCTCTTGAAGAAGGGAAGGTCTTTGCAGTACTCGTTGTACAACCACTTGACTTTGAAATGCAGGTTCATGTAATCTGCACTCTTGCACAAGCGATTTTTTTCATGTTCTGGAAAAAAAGGAGAAAAAGGGCAAACGCATGTTGAATAAAAGCTCATTTCTCCTCAGTTTATAAGAAGTATCTTTCAGTTACAAGAGGATATAACCCACAGTCTACCACACAGTGTCCCAGACTCACTAACATATACTATACTACTATACTATACTCTTTAAACACACAAACCATTATTGATTTGGATCCCGTGTTGAATTATTGATTTAGCAAAGCTCAAAATGTCAGGACACACAGTTTATTAAAGTAATAAATTATTAATTCTACCGCTCTGGAGAAAATAAAATGAGTTTCAGGCCTGAACCCCATTAAAAAACTTCTGTTTTATTTATATATTTATGTATTTATTTATTTATTTGACAGGGACAATGCAGTCAAACATAGGTACAAGCTTGCAGTTGATGTGAGGCATATACAGTTTAGAGCTAGTGCTAATTTTCAACTCCTGTCCCTGGTTGAGCTGTTCTAAAGCTGTGCTGCCTTAAGGCCAAGATAAACAGTTAAAAAATTTTAAATAGGTTAAATAAGTTTAGAAATTAAGTTTTTGTTTTCTCATCAGAGTGAGAGGTCTTCTTGTTGTACTTCAGAAATCTTATTTAGTGATAGCGC
>JAPTGZ010000019.1:28238090-28250853 GCA_029814645.1 Fowleria isostigma
GGGTTTGGTTCTTCAATACTACCTCACTTAAAGAATTTTGGCTTTTGGTGATAACATATTACCGAGCACTGCATGTGTGTGTTCAAGAAGTTTCTGGAATATCCTTGTATTATTTATTATTTATACTGTTTGAGCAGCTAAAGGTCACACTTATCTCAATCAGATGTTTCTAATTCAAAGGAAATGTTTAAGAATGATCCGTTTTTTTGCAGAGATACGACTCATCTGCTCCTCTCTTCAAAAATGTCAAACTTCTCTTAGTTTTTGATGTGAATTTATCAGACCTGTGTCTTGTACAAATATCTTTATTTAACTCATGGCTTTCCCAAAGTTTTCCAGAACTTTTTATGTTGTCTTCTGTTATTCACAATTATCCTACAGGACAATCTAGCAATTTTTTTTTTTATCTTACTTACTTCTGTCAGTCAGCATTCCATAGAATATCATAGACCAGATTTTTTGGAATAACCAATGTCCTGAAATTTAATCAACATCTTCTTTATCCTTATTTTGAAAGAAACTGAAAATGACTCTAATTTATTGATTTATTTATTTTTTGCGTTTTTTTGTTATTGTTTTAACTATATTCAATTTTTATTCATTCTTCCCTTTTTATATGTTGTTTATGTTTTTGGGAGGTATTTATATAAGCCTTTTTGGCTCCTAAAGTCTCCTGCACAAATGCTGTGATTTCTATATTCCGTTTGTTTTTGTTGTTGTTGTCTGTGATGTGCAAATAAAACAAATTTATATTATACAGTAGCTCACAAGAGTGCGTATGGTCTTTTTGCCTTGAAATAATTTCACTGTAACTTTTCAAGCAGCTACATTAGACACAGGCAGGAAGTTCACAGATATTCTATGACTGATTTGTAGACAAGGAATTTTCTTTTTTATATCTTTGATGGTATGTAATTATTGTTGAAATATATTGGATTATTCAGCCGCAAAAAAAAAATAATAAAAAAAAATCATTAGACCACATTGTGATTTCTTCAATTTTTTGTCCATTTTAATGCCTGGTACAACTAAAGGTACATTAATTTTGAAAAATATAATGATAACAACAAAAATAGCTTATAAGAGTTTAATTTCAGAGCTGATATCTATCCATTTTCCATGGTTTTCTTGATAATAACCAATATCACATAAGTTCTTACATCAGTATCTATGACATTGTACTGACAAAAACAGTGCCTTTATTCATTCCATGTTTTCTTTTCTGTCTGTTTTAGTCACATGATACACACAGGAGTTCGTACTTAATTGCATAACCATTGTTTTTATGACTTTTGATGGTCTAATAATTTTTCCATGACTATAAGTATGCAGACTATCAGTTAGAAACAGCAGTGGACAAACATATTTGGACATCCTATGTATTTGTGATATTTATTACATTAAGAATCACTCTTAAGTCGTTAAACTCTGTCAAGTATTGTTCCATTCTCTAAACCCACATCCTCCCTTCTGCACATGCTCTGTTCCATCGAGGTCAAAACTGAATTCTTTAGCAAATTAACTAAACACATCAAGGACATGTTGAAAATAAAGAGTGTAGTTCAGTTTTTTTTCATGTTAAAATAAACAAAATATAATCTGCTTGTGTCTGTCTGATGCAGCCACACATTTTGAAACACAAAACATATTTCTCTGCAAATATTCCATGATAAAATTTGAGATTGTGTAAAGTTTTAAAAGTGTCTGGAAACTTTTTTTTACTCGACAGTAGTTACTATATTTAATATATATATATCTGTTTTCCTAATCCGTTTACTATCTGTTACTTACATTAATAGGTCTCTAAACAGATGGAACTTTATCATTAAGAAAGAAAAATTAATGTGTTATGTTATATAAATAAGAGGTGGGGGTGGGATTAAATAAGTGCTCTTCTTCCCATTCCTTTTCCAGCAATAAATATTGAATTTATTTTGTTATTACTAGTGTACATGCCAGTAGCTGTATTGTCTTGATCACCTCTGTTTATTAATTTATTCGTTCTGCTATCAGTTCCTTATAGACACAAAAGTTTAGCTTTTTTTTTTCTGCTCGAAACAAACAAATAAAATGAAAATAAAATTAATACATAAATGAGTTTCTGAAAACTGGAGGCAACTAAAGTGAATACTCATGGAATATCCACTTACAGTCTGCATCAATGTTTCCAATGGCAACCTTGATCCTACTGGGCACAGAGTTCACATAGGTGTTTGCTAGAATGTTCTTCAACTCCTACGTGACATGTGCCTGATGTTACACCCATAACGTCTCTCCATCTTGCATTTCAAGATGTTCCACTAGTGCTTCATTGGGTTCAGATCAGCTGATGATGATCAGGTGACCTTAACCCAACACTTTAATTTCATGCAAAAAATGTTTGAGTCCACAGTCCACTTGAGAAGCCTCAAACAAACCATACAGAAGAAAAGACATTTTTAAGAGGATTTTTGCAAGTTTATTGGGCCTAAGAAGGAGAATATTTTCTCAACCCATAAAGGAACACTTCATCTTTCTATTTATCACAAAAAAATCTGATACATTTGACATGATTACATGATTTTCACGGGAAATTAAGGATATGTAATATTGTAATCTGCAAAGTAAGTAAACATTTCAGACAAAACACAGCAGTGTAAAAAGTCCAATATTTACACTATCAGTCAAAAGTTTGGATACATTTGGTTTTTCTTTATTTTTATGACTATTTCTGTTGTAGATTCTCACTGAAGACATCAAAACTATAAATGAACACAAATGGAATTATGTAGTTTTTTTTTTTTTTTTTTAAATATGACATAACTCAAAACATGTTTTATATTTTAAATTCTTCAGAATAGCCACCCTTAAAAGACATTTTTGTTCCAAGTGGGATATTTGCTTTGGACTTCACAGTGCTAGGAATATACTGTAGAGTAAACAACAAGAAATAGCATAATGAAAACTGTAATAAGACATACTTCTCCACTGTTCCTCAGGTTGTCACCACACATAGTGCAGCCCATCAGAACACGATCATTCCTCAAATTACAAGACATGATGCCAGTAGTTGTTTGTTTGTGAGTGCTGTTGTGCACTCGCTTCAGAAAAGGTTTTTGTTTCATACAAACAGACCTGGTGAACTCAGTATGACTAGATGATGCCTGTCCTCATGAACCAGCTTACACACTTCACCAAAGGTAAGTGGAGTCTACCGGGACTGACCTGTGAATGACCCCGGCCGTGGCCACCATACCCTTTAACATCTTTATAAAAGGACAAGAATCAGAGTTTACAGTCATCAAGTGCCATGCTTTATAATTCATATGGTATTTCTTAATTCTTCTATTTTAATATTTACCGCCTACCAACACATTGAGTTACAATGCATGACTATTTTTCATGGTTGGCAAACTTCAAATCACAGGGTGCTGACCTGTGTTACTGGTGTTTTCAGAAACCGTACAAATAAGGGAATCATCTTTAAAACACATTTAAGGTGAGACATTACAGGTGAATAGGTTCAATTTTAATAGATATCACTATGAAACTTCCTCAGCTAATTACTTATTCAAGTACACTACTATTAGAAGTTTTTGAAATGCATGTTTAATTATGCAAATTAGGCATTACCTTATTAAGAATTCACAGTTGTGCATATATTTAAGGTCGACCGACCTGAAGACATGAAAATCCCAGGTGAAAAATTATTTTTAATTTTGTTTACATACAAGATGAAAAAAACAGTCTGTGAACTCTAGTGCATGGACGAGTGGCAGCCAAAAGGATATTCATTTTTTACTGTTATTTAGTGGAAGTTGGGACTAACATATTGGTCCAAAATGTCAAACAGGAGTTCGACAAGAGTTGAGTTCTGATGATTGTGAAAGAATATACAATTCCCATCTTTTACACACTCCTCAAACCATTTAGTGACATATTATTCTATACAGATGAGTTTATCATCATTCTGGAAGAGTCTATTCCCATTGTCATGAGTCTGATAAATGAACCTTAGTCAGATCCTTCTTTCTAATAAATCTGGAGTCAGGTTCAGTGACATTAAATGGTTCTGTCAACTCATATTCACATAAAGACCATGACAGATTTGTAAATTATGGTCAAAGGTTTTAATAACTACCACTTATGTGGGCCAGTGGCGCCACCTGGTGGACACTTTCATCATTTTGCTAGTGGTCATTCATTATAAGGTCATGTCTGCAGATTTGGGATTAAATGTTTTTTGTTGTTACCCTTTACAGAGTTCATACACATTTTCAAGGTCAAATTTAAGCACATTTTAAGCACTTTTAAAGATCATTTTCAAATTTTTCCAGTGCAGCAACTTATCGCTAAAATACATATCTACAAGAGTATGTATGATTTTTTTTTCCACTTTTTATCACAATGTGAAGTAAAAAAAAAATCAGGAATATGTACTCATTATTTTTTCACTTTTTATCACAATGATGTACATTATATTATGTTAAAAACGTCTAAAATTACGTTTCTGAATAGCATAAAATTTAAAAATGAAAGAACAGTTTTATCCAAAAAGGGAAGCCACTCGGTGTTCTACAGGTACACTTAACCAACAAAGATTAAGATAAAATGTACCTGGAGTCGACCTGAGAACACCTGGGGAGTTTCTTTTTCAACAAAGTTTTAATTTAGTTTTTATTTTTCAACTCTCGAATAACATCACAGAGTTATAACTGCAGACACTATCAAGCACTTAAACTAAAATTCAAGCACTTTTCAAACCTTGAAATCACAAAAGTGAAATTCAAGCATTTTCAAGGATTTCAAGCACCCGTATGAACCCTGCCTTTAAATGTGGAATTTTAATTGTTATACATAGCATAAAACATTATAGAGAACACAATGACACCTGCACATATTTACGTTACTTTCAGTATGGTTTAATAAACATTAAAAAATACAAATATAGCTCAAACTTGTACATTTCAGAACATGAGAAACCTCCCATCACAGTTCACCATAATCTAACATTATCAATGTAAATTAAAACAGTACAGTATATGTTACATGTCATTTTTACCCCTTCCAGTTTATAGGATTTAATGCATGCCCAGTTACATACAGATATAAAATACATACACATTGCCCATCCACCAAATGCCAAATGGCATTTATTGTAAACTAATAATTAGGCGTGGCTCGATGCACGGGCCGACAGCCTGTAAAAACTGCTGATACAAAACTACACAATGGGTTCTAATCAATGTCAATTTTCTTTTTTAAGGCAGCTCAGAAAGTAAAATGGCATTTAATGAAACTCAACAGTAATCATCCTTAACACTTCAGCACAGACTTGCATTCATAAAAAAAAAAAAAAAGAGACTAAACATTCCTAAAAACAAGGCTGTGTGTGCATGGTGTTTGGAGGTGTTCGAGGTGACCTTGCCTTTACTATATGTACAATATCTACATACTCCACTGAATGGCACTGATTTGACCAAATATCACAGAAACAGTCATTTGTTCCTCTGGTGAAGGAATGAGTGTTTGGAGCTTCCTCATAACTTCTCACTAAAATAAACAAAACAATGCAGTTAATGAAAAGAAATTATGCACACATACAAATAAAGTTGAAGATTGAGAATGTGATGAACGTGGACAAGGCCCAATAGTAATGCCTGAAGGATTTTAAATGATATTTTTAAACCTGGTCCTGGTAAAAACTCTTGTCTATATACTTGGTGGTCTGTGTAATCTGAAGGATCACTCAAAAATACTTGCAGTATTTAGATTACACCTGATTTACAACACAGACATTTACGTGAATCTGAAGTAGCTTCATGCATGACTCGGATCTTTTTTCTGTTGTGTCACATTGTAAATTTGTTTAGATTTTTCCGACCAGCAGATTTACCTGTCCAGATGAGCAAGAACCTCACAAAGCTGGGTGAGCAGGGCCCGGTGTTTGTGTGGGTTTCCCTCCAGTACTCCACTGAGGCGACTCAGATACGAGTCCAGGTTGCCCAGAGACGCTGTTTCACCTGTTCCTGTTTTGAAAACACACAGAGGATTTACATCCTCACATAATGAAATGTATATACATACTGCCCCATTTTTACTACATCAGTGTCTAACTGATATAAGCCACATTTCTATTACATGGTACTGGCTCAATTAAACTGGACTAGACTTGGCTTTTTACATTTCTATTACATAAAAGAACCTGGAATCTGGTACTAGTTTTTTTTTGGTATCTATTCAGCCGAGGTTCCCAAACGGTTGAAGAGATACTAAAATGTCACTCTAAAGTCGGTAGTAGCCAGTAATGGAAACCGTCTCCAGGAATAGTACCTGGTACCCGAGTTGAGTTGAGCCGGTATCACTTAGTGGAAACGTGGTAATAGGTAACTACAGGTGATCATCATCAAAACATCGATACTTGGAAACAAAACAACTCTTTAACAAGAGATCCTATTAATAATTTAAAGTAATGTTACTCTACTCTTCACTGTAATGAATGAAGACACCCGTTTGCTGACCTGGCAGGGGCACTGTTGATAGACTGTTGACCAGTGTGTGTTTGATGGCCAGTAGGTGTTTGTGAAGGGCCTGTGTTCGCTGCTCATCTTGGCCCAGTTCAGCCTCCAGCCGCTCTTTCGCAGTGTACATATCTTTAATGTGTCTCTGCAGCACTGCATTCTGCTCTTCAAACTCAATGTTGGCCTTACGCAGTCGTCGCAACTCAGCTTCACGAGCTGAAACCACAGATCACAGTAATTCATGTCCTAGAAACTACTACAGTAATTGCACAGTACTGTGACAGTCTTCAACTTCACTCAATGTTTCCCACACTGAGTTCATAAAACTACCTTTGTTCTGATCGAGGAACTCCTCTGTGAAGATGGGGATGTCAAATCTGCTGGAGAAGTCAGCCATCTGAAGGAAATGATCAGGAAATGTGTTTCTTACTTTAGCTATTTGCAATTTATGTAAGATTACTACTGCAGAAAGTATTTCAGCTGAGGTTTCATATACCTTCGGTAAAGATGACCCTGAGCTCGCACTTATGGTGACAGATGGAGCATCTTCTTAAACAGAAATGACACATTGTGGTTATTTTAGATGAAGCAACCATTAAAACACACACAAACAAATGTGAGCAGTAAGATGAAAAACATAATGTCAATCAGTCACCTTTCTTGATCCTCCTGTCTTGTATTTTAGCACTGGTGATGTGGAAGGCTTCAGTCTGCTGATATTCCTTCAGTTCCTGAGCATACTGCATCTTCTCACGTTCAGCCTCATCTAGGTAACGCTGTCAGTGCATAAACAGTGAAGCTTTACGTACCAGGAACAGTGACTTATTCATCTAAAGAGGCTGGTTCAGAATCTTGAACCTCATGTGCACATACAGGTTTTTAGTCCGAGTTACTTAACCACCCTGCTGCCTTACACATCAAATAAACCAAAATATACATATATCAGAGCTGCACAATATATCATTTGAGCATTGGTATCGCGATGTACATGTGCACAATAGTCACATCGCAGGTCCTGCAATGTAGGAGGTAAATGGATGCAACAGGTTCCATCCAATTTCAAGAATAACTGACGCATACTGTGCACAGCCGTCCACCAATCACAATTATTTTTAATCAGTTTGACAAAGCAGATCACGACCGTGCACATGGAGTGAGTCGCTGATAACACTGAAATTGAGCAACAAAAATGACCGAAAAGGAAGACTTGTGCCAAAAAGAAAAGCACGCTCAATTATCTGGAATTATTTTGGCAATAGAAGTATGAAACTGAAACACATGTTCTGTGGCGAGGGTGTCTTGCACCTGTTGAAACAATGAGAGGAAACAAAACTCATCTGTCTGACAATTTACGTCAGCACCACACAGCTATTATATCCTCCAGAGTATTTTCTCATATCGCAATATATATCACAAGGCTAAAAAAAAATCACAATCTTGCTTTTTTCCAATATCGTGCAGCCCTAATACACACACACACACACACGTAATCACACACATATTGATATACATTCATGCATACACACAAGTACAATACAGTAATCCTGAAGACACAAAAAAAAACCTCCCCAAAAAACATACAAATTGTGCCTATATGAAAACCTCAAGGAGCTACCTGTTTGTCATTTGGGGCTAATCTTGTCCACTCTGCTCCAAGTCTTTTGGTGATTTCTGGGAAAGGCAAGTCAGGGTATCGGGCCCGCATATGCTCTCGCCGTTCATTCAAGAACCGAACATACCCGGTTACCGGTGCCTTGGGACCATTAGGTAACACCTTCTTTCTTTTCTTTCCCTTTGGCCAGCCTCTCTTCTTCGGCTAAAGAAAGGAAACAATGAAAAGGCTTGTTGCTAAGCTCTGTCTTCATCATCCTCACTAACATACATACATACTTTGATGACCTGCAACAACACTGATACAATTTGTTCTGTGTGAATACAAGTAAAGTTTGACAAACTAACTGCTTTGAACAACTCACCCCCAAAATTAGTAGTTTTACCAAAACCAGCAGAATTTCACATTTGAGAAGTGGAAGCAGAATTTGACTTTTGATTTTTGCCTAAAAATGACTTAAATCAACTCTCCCATCCAATGTTGATTGACTATACACTTAGTCATCTATGTAAAATCTGTTTCACACACTATGATGTGACTTCTCTGGAACAAATCCTGCTTTCATGACCTACTGAGGGGTCTGCACTGTGCATACGTCAACCTTTAGCTTTGCTGTTGTTGTTTTTTTTTTTCTTTTACTGTGCATAAACGGATATTACTGAGTCTCAGTCTTTTAACTTGTATACACCAACAAAATACAAGAAATATGTGTAAAGTATGAAACACACACTTAAAAATCTGAACTAAATGGCTTATAAACCATCCATCTCCTCAACTGCTTTAGTCCTCATGAGGGTCATTGGAGTGGTGGAGCCTATGCTGGCCACCATCGAGCAAAGACGGGGTAAACCTGTTCATTACAGATCTGGCTTTTAAATTCAAAATACACTATTTAGTATAATTTCCATTTCACTCCCTTTAAGTTTTCTTGAGTAATCCTAATTTTTGTTGTACCAAGCTTCCAAGACTACTCCTTTAAATTAGGGTCTTTATATTTTTGTCAGACCGGATGATCACATAGAGGCTCTCTATATATAATCTTTTTCAAGAAATTTTGTTTTTATTGCTCTTTACACAGTGCTTTACACATATATTCAGGTTGTAAGTGCCTTGATGCAGAGACAGATATACATATATATATACATATAAGATATACATAGACAAAACAGCACACATACAGTGGCCTAAGGCTTTTGAATGTGAAAATATTGTTCGGTCTATTACTACTGGCAGTCTGGGTTTAGATATAATAGAAAAAAGATTCTTAGCATAAAGTAATACAACTTAACAGCAACAGGGCAGTGAGAACCACCAGGAAAAGCTTTTGAGTGTCTGTGTGTAGGGTCTGGCTATGGAACAGTTTGGGGGTTCAATTAAAGCAACATAACAGCATACAGTAGTTTAAACTAGGATATAAAGAAATGGTGTTACAACAACATGGAAATAAAGGGCTGTGAAGGTCAAGTGGTATTTTTTATTAGCATTCTTATTTTTCTTGCCTTCTTCTTATGTGTGTCTTTTTTTCTTTGATTTTCATTTACTTTGTACTTTATTTATTGACACTATTTATTAGATCTATTTAAATATTTTAAATGACTAATTTCGGTGCCTATAATCTATGATTAGTATTCATTTCTCTTGATTGGGAACGTGTGTGTGTCCTGTATATTGTGTTAAAATAGTTTTGGTGTATTAATGACTATTTACAGCTAATTTCTTTCTTTCAACCATATAAGTTTAAGTAGTGAAACTGGGGTGGGAGTAAATAAGTTTTACTTCTTCTCACTCCTTTTTTGGACTACTAGGGGTGTATTTTCAGAGTGAAGTTCCATATATATTCATGTATTATGTATATTGTGTACACATAATTTTTAAAACAAATGGCTCTATGTATATTTCTCGATGTATATTTTTCTATGCGTATTATTCATGTAAAATTCTTTATGTGTATAGTGTTGACAACAAATTCGTTATATATTTCTGTGTACATATAATGACGTGGAGTGCACAGGCTCGAAATAAACAATAAAATAAAATGAAAAAAGCAAATCCATGGAACATGTCTTATATACATAGGCACTGAAATTAAATATACACTCTTTATAAACTGGGTCCTGGATGATACATTTACAAACTACTACTTATTAGGAAAAAAAAAACCAAAACAAAAAACAGTGGTAGTTAATACTAAACCCCCCTGTTTGTCCCACCTCATCTTGTGCTTGTTCTGCTGAATGTGAAGCCTTGGGCTGCTGCGGAGCATCAGTCTGTTCTTGTTTAATCCCTCCCATGATCTCCGTCCATGAAACGTGGGTGAAGTGTAAAAAAACGACCCGCAACCTGCGAAATTTATAATGTGGTTAAGAGCCAACAGAAAGTAACAAGAGAATCCGGAATAAATTCGAGCAGCTGCAAATTGTAGCATTAATCTGGTCGCTGGGATACATCTTATGCTAACCGGACTGTTAGCAGTTGTGTGTGCGTACAACGGACAATATCCACTCAAAAAGATAATAGAAACCGTTTACTCCTCTACGACTAAAAAAAAATAACATACGCCAAAATATGAACTCATCATTTCGGTTATGAATATTATACAAGACAACGACCGTTTCAGTAGAGTATTTTTTTTTTTACTTTTTCGGCGTAAAATGTTTTAATACTCACCCAATAATGAACCCCTTCGCCAAACAGGAAGAGAAACCTGTCTGTCATCTGATTGGTCGAAAGGGATACTCATGATTGGCTGACAGGTAGAAACCCCGCCCCTCAGAAAAGTATATGGTACATAATATTGTTTTTTTTTTGTTTTTGCAGAGTTAATCTGTTCACCATCACAGCCTTTGGATTATTATTATTATTATTATTATTATTATTATTATTATTATTATTATTATTATTATTATTAATATTATTTGCTGTCATACAAAATACATAGTAAATATAAAAAAAACATCATAATAACGACATAACGATATAAACATAATCTGAACATAACATAACAGAACATAGCATTGCCAAGGGACAAAGACTACATGCAAGGAAAATACATCAATTTACACAAATATTATAAAACTTAAATCAGTAGTTTTAATGGCTTTTTTTTTCATTTTCAAAATATTTAATATTGTTTAAGTTTAATTTTAAACATTAATAATGAAGGTTTTTGATGGGAGAATTTGGATTTGTGAACATGATATGATTATGTAATATTGGTCGGATTTGTTAGCAGGATATACGAAAGCACCAAACAATATTTTTGCATAGGTCAGGAAAAACATAATATTTCCTATGGAGTTTCGCCTCCTTCAACAGCAGGTTTTAAGTAATTTATGGAATTATATCAGAACTTTTTCGCAACTCCTCACATTCAATTTTCTGTGATCCACCTGAAAGCTTGGCGGGATTCCACCCAAAATCTCCATTTTTAACTTTAACTTCAGTGATGAGGCGCTCCTTTTCATATCCTTTAAGACAAATGCAAAGGACATGTTTTGTCTACACTGTACTACACAACTGTTTGTATTAACTGCAAATACTTTTAGTAATGATCAAAAATGTCAAGCATTTGAAATTATATGGCTGGAGCTCCATCCTGTGCAGAAAAGCACAGTTGTAACATCTGTTGCTATTGTTCTGTCTCATTGTGTAGCTACAAAAGAAAGCCAGAGAGAAGCAACGTCTTGAATGGTGACATTCTAAACAAGGATAATGAGAAGCCAACCTCAAGTAGAAGTCAAGCAAATCAGACACTCATTTGTAGTAGCAAATTGTTGAGTGACCATAATCTGTAATGCTGCATATTCTGTTTTTGAAAGAAAATACATTTTAATATGTCTCTGTCATGCTTTTATTGTACATTTCCAAATCTATTCACAATTTGGTTTTTAAAAAATGTTTTGCTTATTCAGTCAGCTGGTCTTGGGATCGTTTCTATCTTGTCTTATTTTTTTTTCACAGAGAGGGCTTGGGACAAATGCGGTTTATTAGAATTCTGATTAAAAGAGGTGTATCTAAAGACTTTAGCCTTAAATATTCTGTGAAAAGCAAAAGGCTCAATATATAATTGTGGGACTTGTTGAGTTCCCTTTACATGGTAATACAATTGACAAGCACAATTGATATTTTTGCTGTTTTCAGGCCTATAATCAACATAACCATAATGCCACATGACATTTTTACAGAAAGATTCTTCCAAATATCATATATACAATTGAGTAAAATTGAAATTGAAATTTTTTATATCGTAGTAACACTGTTGAAATTAGAGTGCAATAAATACACCCTTGACTCATGTATTTTACTAAGAAAGAGGAGAAAGAACCTATGTTTTTCTACCGAAGAAAATGACATCATGTGGATCAGGTCATGTGATTTGGAATTAACACACTTTCTTGAGAGGTGTTTTTGTAATGTCTGTGCAGGTTCTCATGTACCTGGTCATCATTCTTCTTGGTAGTTCTCAGTTCAACTGGATTAATGTTTTTGTAATGGGTAACTGAGTTGAAAATAACTTCTTGGACACAGATACAACTTGTTATTTTCCATCTAAACTTTAATTATTGCCAAAAAATAAATATCTGTCATGATTATCTCAACTTAATAAAAAGAACACAATCAAAACATTTTTTGAATAAGTTCATTTTATTAT
>JAPTGZ010000019.1:28257747-28269262 GCA_029814645.1 Fowleria isostigma
AACTTGATGTCCAGCTTCTGAATAAGCTTTTCGGTCTCCTCTTTTTTAAAGCCCATGATGGCATCAAAAACCTGAAAAGATTCATCACATAGTGTTTCAATGTAGTTTAGCTTACCAAGATCAAGAGAATAATGGGTGTATAAGCAGTTGTGCCCTGCTCAGACTAAATAATGTCATCACTGATTAGTCAGGTCAAAGTGAAGAATGTATAAGTCATCACTTGCAGGCATACAAACTTAATTGAAATACACAAAAGCCTTATTTTCTATTTGAACAATAGAGTTGAAAGGAGTATAATTGTCAAATTACCTTAAAGATGGGATCAAGGACAAGGGCAACGAAGGTGCGGGGATACTTGGTGCCATCAGGTCCAGTAGAAGTTTTTACGAACTTTCCAGCGCTCTGATCAAAGTACCTAAATATAGATTTCAAAGGTTTAACCAACACGGAATGCTACATTGACACTCAATTCTGTTCACTATTGTGGTTAGGGCTGGGTATTTTCACGGCGAATATCCTTAATTCAATTTTGATTCATAAGGTTCTGAATCGATTAATCGCAATTCTGTTTCAGTATTAATTGATTTATCAGATTCATTTAATGATATCAATATACAATTTTGAGCTGTAATCTGATTACCACAACTACTGCATGCAACACATCAATACTGGTATCAATACTGACATTAGAAAGGAAATATGAAAGTACGGCAGTGAAAAGCTGGATCTGCTTTTAATTAACGGTTGGAACATTGCCAAGTATCTACAGTGGCTCAGAACAGACTTCTTGGTCAACTTTATTCTGTTTAATGGCTTGGAAGGTGGGGGAGAAGCAGTCCATGATCATCCAAGTGGGGAGGACAGCTGTGAAGGCGAAACTGAAGATGCTTTACTTTAACTCCACACTGGCTGAGTGTGGATCCAAATTAATATTCCTACAACGCCTGGCTCCCGCGACCTGCCTTGGAGAGCTCTGCCAACCAGACGGTCCAGGCGGCAAGTTGCTCCGCATTGTGAGGTCAAGTCAGTGGTGACGAGCGAGCTCAAGCTGGACGCGCCTCAGTGGTACCAGGGGTGAGATACTCACGGTTCTGCTCTCAAAGAATTCGATCTCATTCACTGTTACTCAATAATACTAAATTAAAATAATGTTTACCCAGCCCTAATTGTGGCATTTGTTCTCAAACTTACCGATCACCCCACAGCTTCTTCATCATGTCTTCCACCTTCTTGCAGTGCTCTTCTGGTGTCAATGCACCTTCTTTCTTGGCTGCAAATTTGGCAGCATACATCTCAGCAAACTGCTTCAGGGTGAAAGCCCAGCCATGGAGTCCAGAGCCAAAGCCAACAGTGCCAATAACTGGATCAACCTAGTAAAGGTGACAATTCATCTTGGATGAATGATTTCACTTTGGACACAAAGACAAACAATACTGTACATCATTTCAAATAGTTCAACTTGAAACTGATAAATTATACATTCTACATCTGCAAAAACTCTGAGGATGAAATAAGCAATATCAAGCCCACATTCATAGATTCCTTTTAAAGCATAGGCAAAGGGACTAAAGAAACAAGTGTGCAGAACTTTTTTACTAGTAGACCTATGCTTTAGTATGGTATGGCCAGTTCAGGGTTTCCATTGCATGTGAAGTATTGTGGCGCACTGCCATGCCAAAATAAGTCGCCATGCCTTCAGAATTAAGACTTTTAAAATCAGATGTAAATTATACTGTAGGGATGGCTCCTGCAAGAGTAACTGTGTATTAGCCTATCATCAATTCATCATTACATGTACTTTATCTGCATTAGTATATCAGTGTCGGCCCCTCCTGCAGCCTTCCTGTCAGTATATCACTATCTCAGCATTTGCTTCTCCAGTGACACTGCTAACTATCTGTATAACTCCTGCATCCACCTATATTAGTAGCTCCAGTAGCTTCCGGACCCATGCCGTCCCATGTTGCCAAGCAGCCCAAGTGTAAACACACTGAGTCGCCTCTCGGCGACGGCGTAACTAGGCAATAAAGCTGTAAAACAAACCCAAATCTAGTACAAGCAAGACCATCAGTCGAAATGGACATGATCCCAAGACCTCCTGCTTACTTTCAGTCCTGCTGGATAAGAATCCAGGACTGCCTGGAACCTAATGACTCACTCTTGAATCCAGCTCAGACTGTATTGCCCGCTTCTGTTAACCATCTTCGAATAAACCTTCTATAATCAACTCTCTGACCATAGTGATGTCTTCAGTTACCACTACCTGGCCCAAACTAGCATTCCAGAGTGCCCACACTCTTATTCAAATCCATGTAAACAGAAGTCTATATATGTGCACATTTATGGACCATAATAGTGTGAAATGGTACAAGTGACATGTGACACTGTAAATAATTTGACAAACGAACACTGGAGTCTTCCTCACTGGCTCTACTGTGGCTTGCTAAAGAGTGGCAGCAAAGAGGCGACAGAGTGGAGTAAAGGGACAGAGAATGTACCTAAGCAATAACTAACAAATATTTTTCTCGAGCCTGTGAAAATGACCCTAATGTTAACGTCACCGTTGCTGAAAAAGCAATGTTAGTGGCAGTAACGTTTAAGGTTATTTAAGGTTGCACGTTCCAATATCAAAATTTTAGCTGGATTGGCAATCTGTAAAAGCAACCGATTCGTGAGACTGATCCTTCCCCTTTAAATTTGACTTTAAACTTACTGCAGTTTACAGAACAAACAGGTAACTGGCACTCCACATCTTGAAAGTGACTAGTTTTTTAACGGTCTTCAAAATAAAAGCACTTCCTGAAATTACTTAAAGCCATCACAGTATGGTTACAACAGCAACAAACACGGAAACTGGTTCATTGCTTCTTGTTGCATGAATTTCAAAAATAGTGCGAACAATGGCTTGAAATGTAGAACTGACTGCTTGTAATGGAGTCAACTTAAAAGTTGTTTACCTAAAGGATTCAGGTACATAATGACAGAAAGACTAAGATTAGTAATACTTTGGCTATCACAAGCATTTTACAGATTTGATGAAAAATTAGTGACGAATGTCATAAACTGCTCTTTAAATTAGAACGTTTACTGTTAATCATCAGCTTTCTTATGACTTCACTATATCAACTGAAATATCTGAAAATACATAATGCATCCTTTAAATATTAACATATTCCAACATGAATTGCCTGGTTTTAATAAAAGGAGTCAACAGAAATATTTCAGCTTTACCACACAGGAAATTTGGATGAGACCCAAGCCTGGCTACATTACCATTAAAAAAACAAAAAACGATTGGGGGTGGGGTGGGGAAATCCATTTGCTTACATTTTAGTACAATCCCCCCCCCGACTGCTACTGCTTCGCCATTCTTTCACCTACAGACGTCATATTTTATGAGGATGGGGTTTACAGTTTCATAGGTGAGACTTCCAAACCCTCTGGATTTAGTCAAAAACTTGCTTATCATTAACTGTTACCATGGCGACAAGCTGTCCAGCCAGCATTCAAAATGAATTGTTTGCGTTATATGGAATACTGGTGATTCACATTTAACATAGACACACACATACAACACACAGAGCCCATCAAACTGACAAGCCCCTTCTCCCTCACAAATCCTGAGAATCCATGCAAGTGGATGCGACAAGTGTAGATATAGGACCACCAAGTACCACAGTTCATAAATTGAATGCAAGTCCCTTACCATGATGTTACCCATTGGTCCATCCTCCTCTCCGTAAGTACCAATGATGACATTGACACTCTCAACAATACGCTGGAAAGTCTGGTAAAGGTCTTCAGGTTCAAGCTGCAACTCCAGCAAGGCACGGTCCATCTTGTTCATCATCAGGACTGGCTTGATGCGCTCACAAATGGCCTGACGGAGCACTGTCTCTGTCTGCACACAGACACCTGGTAGGGAAACGCATGTATTAACAAGCCACTTAGTTTAAAGTTGAGATTTTCATTTTTTTAGATAAGCAATCACACAGATAAAATCAAAAATTATCAATAGACTATTTTCAAACAGGATGCATGAATACTAAACTAGCAGGGAGACCACTTTTAGGGATGCACCGAGCCACATTTTTTCCCTTCTTCCAATCCGATACTTGAATTTGGACATCTGCTGATACTGACACTTTTCTGATACCAGAACTGTTTGCTTTAACATTATTATCATCAATACTGTTAATTTTATACGAGACTAACAAAATCCTCTCTACAGGCAAGTATGATATATACAGATGTAAGTATGCATGTCCCAAAAGGCAACTTGTGGAGAGTATAAAGTCAGAAAAACGGGAAAAATCCCATCCCAAAAATGAATATGCAACTAAGGGTTTCAAGTGGCCTGTCAACATTTATTAAATCCAACCCAGATACACATAAAGGGTCAGCTTGTCTCACACTATAACTATACAGTGTTTCCTGTGGAATTGGGAAGGGGATGGGGGCGTGTGCGCAGTTCATCCCGGTTTCGGGTCGGAAGGTCCCCCCCCCCAGGCCGCGGTTCGTGCCTCATACCTCACAGGTGTGACCCCAAGTTGCTTAGCCATAGTGCTACTCTGCTCACCTGCTAACTGCGATATGGATTTCCCAAACTGAGGCGCATCCCATTACTCCACATCTCAGACACGCCTCTGTTCAGGAAATCCACTCCACATTTTGCAACCAGCAGACAACATAGACATGAATCTGAAGTCTCCGAAGGTTGGATCGGAAATTTCCAATGCATGAATTACGGATCGGCCCCACCCCTAACCATTTCTCCCTTGTATTTCAAATGAAGATCTAGTGAACACAGTGTAAACAGCATAAACTAGAATAATAATTTCTCCTCAGTCTTACATTAAGTGAATTATGAGAATAGCCTCATAATGCAAATAATGCAATTTTTGTTTTGCTTGTGTTAAGCTGGGAATTTTTACTGATTAACTTGTGCAGTAAAAGGAAGCAGTGAAACCATTCAGTAAAGACTTTTCCTTACCAGACACACAGTCCACAACAACAAGGGCTCCATCAGTGACACGAAGAGCAGCAGTCACTTCTGATGAGAAGTCCACATGGCCAGGTGAGTCAATCAAGTTGATCAAGAAACCCTTGCCATCCTTGGACTGCTTAATGAAGGCCATGTCATTGTCGCTCTGCTCGTAGAACATGGAGATGGCACTGCAATTCATAAAAACAGGCTTCTCAATAACATGACACTTCATATCTTGTACCGTTTTAGCACATGAACACCAAGCATCCCAAAAAAACCACCGACTTACAATGCGAACAAAAAAAAAAAAAAGTGGACATTTTTCTGACCACTACTACTTCACCATATTTTCACTTGGACACTTCCTTTGAACTTCCAAATGAAGGCATTTTTGTCCTCTCTCCAGGCATGTGTTAGGTATGAGGTTGGGATATACAGTGTAAATGACTCTTAAAAACCCCCCAAGTTGAGTCAAAATCTTTGTTAACAACGAGCTGTCCAGCAGGCATTCAAATTGAATGATTCTGTTCATGTTGTTATGAGATACTGGTGATTCACATTTGATGGTTTCTGTGAATTGTCTGGTTTAAACTTCTAAGGCTCAAGAAATTAGTTCATATGGCAACATTAGAATACTTACGTAGACTTGATGGTAATACAGCGCTCCTGTTCATCTTTACGTGTGTCTGTGAATCGGGTTTCTCCGGCACGTGCTGAGGCGATGATACCGGCCTTTGACACGAGCGAGTCTGTCAGAGTTGACTTTCCGTGGTCAACATGGGCAATGACAGACATGTTACGGATGTTTGCCTTCTTGTCCATGATGGCACGGATCTGGTCTACGGTAAAGTTCACCTGGGGACAAGAGGACAACCCAATTAAAAAAGTGAACAGCTGAAAAACAGCTTTTCAAACCCTGGGCTGGAAACCAAGATTCCAAACACATCTGCGCCAGCCAATGATTTCATTATTTAGTCAGTTTTCCAATACAATGCACAAGCAATACAAAACTGCATAAAACAGCAATTCATTCAGTGCCACAACACGCAGCTTAAAAAAAAAAAAAAACAGTCGCCTTTGCTTTATTTGTGTGCTTTGCAAAAAAAACAAACAATTTTTATAAGCCAGGCTGCCTTAGCCAACAAAAGCTGCACCCATTGCTGCGGGAAACTGCTGATGACGTAATCTGGACTGGTTCTACAACGATACAGAATGTACGCCATCGTTCCCACTGTAGGTCCCGCTAGTCCCGATAATAACTAAGCTAAATGCGTCTTGAATCAACACATGTCAGTGTTGCCAATGTGTTCTCTAAACATCAGTCTTTTAACTTCGAACACGAGTCTCCATATCTTATCTCCCGATAAGACCTGACAACTCCCTGTAACCCGGCATAATGTCGGCATGAATAGGCCACGTGTACACAGAGCTTGTGCTAAATGCTAACGGTGGTGAGGGAGCCACACTTCCCTGCCGGCCGGGGACTGCGAAATACCGGTAGATAATTTCTCCGGTTACCACCACGTCACACATGTTTACATCGTCTATTATGTTCGATACATGACTTAAAACAGAGTTGCGGGATTTAAATCGGGGTACGTTTGTATGTATACATGTTAGTTGCAGGTTACTTAGATGCCGGCTAACCGCAATAAAAGCCGCCCGCGTCGAAGCTAACCAACACCCTTGCACCATTCTGAGCGATGAGTAAGGCAAAAAACCGCCTCGAAAACAGTGTCCGTTATACTCCGTTAAACGACGAACGGAAATATTCCCGGACCGGTAAACTACCGTAGCAAAGTAAACTGGGACCGTTGTGTGGCCTGTCAAGGGTAGCGGTTCAACTGACAAAATGGTTGCCATTTTGTTAACAGTATTCTCGAATTCGGCCACAAAGTAATAGTGCTTCGATACAGTTACACGAACAGAGATACATTAGCGACGTTAATCCTCGGGAGTCTAATAATCTATTGGATATTTTAAAACAGACTACAAACTCACCATTTTGGCGGATGGTTTTAGATTCTCTTGGTGGAAAAAGAACCAGGAAAGTTAACGCTGCCCACCACACGAGGGCATAGGCAGGGAAGAGACCGCTGACGTCAGAAAACAGGGATTTATACTGCGTACGTAACACGTCATCACGTTTTGATGTGACGTTGGTGCATTACGTAGACTGTCAGCAACTACGCAGTTTATAAATGTTGACACACTGCTCTTTTTATGGCAACGCAGAGGAAACATTTTTTGTATTTTTTTGACTGCACTCACGCTGACAAATTTTGGATTGATCTTTATTTTTTGAATATCAAAGTTGACTAAAATTAAATATAAATAATAATACAATTCCTATTATCAATTAAATTAAATATCCAACATGTACTATTTGGTTTGCCTAAAACTGAGAAAATAACCCTAGACAAAATGTATGTAATCAGTCTTTTCTTAATTATAGCCAAACTCCATATTCAGTATTCCAAAGTTGCTCAACAACAACCAAATGTTGTTTTTAGAGCTGTACTGTTGAGAAAAGTTTAATCCCAAACCAATCAAAACAAGGTGTCTGTGTGATAAATATAATGTTGCCTGAGCCTCGAGCTTTATTTTTTTTTTTACTTTGTGCGTCTATGTTCTATATTTATTATGATATAAATGTTATAATTGCATTCCATCCTGATATGTTTGTATACTTGTGTATGTATATATATTTCATCAAATACATTTAAAAAAGCTAGCTCACGAGAACAAAAAAAGTGCACAGTTTATTATAAGTACGACTAAGGAATATGGATTTGTAGATTATGTTTGACAAAAAACAGGTATGAAAGTGCAGATTATCAAGTTACATAATAATATCAATTATAGTTCTGATAAAAGTGTACAAAAAAAAAGAAGCAAAAAGTAATGTGAGCATTCTTTGAATTTACATTAACTCTTTTGGATGTTGTATAAAAGCCAAAGTACGAGGGGTTCACTGAAGTAGGTATACTTTTTAATTTATTTATTATTTTTAATTGAACCAATGAAAATTAAACTCTCAACAAGGATAGTCATTCTGTAATACAAATGAAAATAATTTATATAAAAGATAAAGAAGGGAATACATGGGGATATGTAAAGGCATGAGCAAAATGTACATTAAAATACAATACAGAGCAAATAATCAAGCATTTTATATTTTTGTATAGGAACAGAGATCAGCAGAGAAGACTCTTTGAATTAAAATTTTAAATAACAAGCAATGTTCTGGCTTATGTTCATTGGATGAGTAGGTATACATGCAGGAATTAACAATTTTTATTTTTTTCTTAAATTCAAATTTTTAAAATGTGACAAATTATGGACGCATCATTTTTAATTTGTACTTTGAAAAACACATTGGAAGTTTTAGGAATTGGATTTTATGCATACATAATTTGGCTGATTTGATAAAAAAAAAAAAAAAAATCATTCCTAAAAACAGTCGTAAATCATGCTCTTTAAAGTGTTTCCAGTTTAAACTGAATTGCAAATCATCCAAGAACTCTGCCTCAACTTGTTGTCAATTTGTGATATAACAGCTTTCAACTCTGTGTTTTTGTTTATGTCTAAATACAGGAAAAATCTTATGCCAGAGTGTTTTGAGAATTATTTGCTTGAATTAGTTGCTAGCTCAGAAATCCATCATTGTAATACTCATTGAGGAGCTCACCTCTGTCTGATAAAGTGTGTGAACACCAGGGGACAGGTTCTCTTTAAATACTCTAGTATCTAGTACTCTTATCTTATCTTATCTTATCTTATCTTATCTTATCTTATCTTATCTTATCTTATCTTATCTTATCTTATCTTATCTTTAATTTGTCTGGGATAGATGAAGACTTTAGTGACTATATATAGTCACTATTTTTACCTTATCAAAAACCTTTTGGGATGATCTGCCTTTTGAACCAGAATCAGCAAAAGTGTGTTATTATTACACCCACACAACTGCTTCTCATTGGTAAAGATGTGATATTATCTTCAAAGAACAATCGTGCTCCTCCTTTTTTTTTTTTTTTTTTTACATTTTGGTGACATTTAAAGAATAGAGACAAACTTTTCACGGTGCATAGCCTTCTGACTTGCAGCCCTGTGTTTACGTCCCCTACCCCAATGGACCAACCTTACCCCCACAGGACTGACATATCACTGGGGAATTCCTCTTTAATTATAAGAAATAACACTGATTACATTCTTTTACATTCAAGATTTACAACAATGTAAATATCTTTCCATGATGATCATTGAACAGATAGATCCTATTGTTTCTATCAGAAGCTGGAGGTGACTGTATGTACATGTACAGATACAAACATAGATACAATTTATTAAATTCTACAAGGAAATGTGAATGTTCATCAGCTCAAGCAAATATAAAAAAAAAAGAATAATAATATAAAAAAAATAACCAATCAGTGAAAAATTAACAAAATATTCAGTCTATCTTTAGTTTGTCTCTAGTTGTGGCCCATTAGCTTAGATGAGACAGAATGAGTATTTTAATCATCAACTTTATTATCATTAAATGTATGCCCACTATGAAATAATGTTAGTAGTACATTGCTTTTACAGGTATTTTCTTTCAAATATACCTCTTTCACACTTAACAAAAACCCCAGATAGTTATTTTTTTTTCTGAGTGAAAGCCCACAAGCAGCTATAAGTGCCATTCATTCCTGGGTCAAGTGACCCTGCAGTATTTGTGGAAAGGTTTAGAATAGAAATGTTCACCTAGCTGTAAATCCTATTTTAACCCCATGTGTGGTATGCTGCCATAACATATGGAGTGAAAAGCCAAGCAGGAACCGTATTATTAGTATTATTATCAATATTAATACTACTACTACTATTACTAACTACTACTGCTACTACTAATAATAATAATAAGACATTTTTTTTATTCATTTATTTATTTTAGATTTTATTTCTTACAGTCAGGAACTGTGTCAGACTTGCTGAGAAATAAACACTGGAAAGATAACAAGGCAAGAGAAGTTCTCCTGAATTTGTTGTGCCTAAGGTCCATTTAATGTGACAAAGAACATCATGCAGATCTAATGGGAGTGTAGAGTCAACTTCTTTATATTTAGAGCAGGGGTTCTCAGACTTTTTCACAACAAGGACCACTTTATCATAAAAAAAAAACAGTTCATGAACCACCTAACATCTGGTCAGTTTCCCACTCCCACCCTAAAAAAAATATATATATATTTTTAAACAGCCTATATTGCAATATTTTTACATTTTGTATATTACAAATTAAGTCTGCAGTATATTAAACATTAATTTCTAATAAAAAGGCTACTAGCAAAATTAGGCTACTAATATCTTGATTTATGTGAGATGAATGACTGTTTAGTTTCAGATTAAACTTGTTCAGACTATTGTCTTTGGTTGTGAGGTGATGAATGAAACATGAACAGCTGTATGAACAGAATTTATTTGAAATATACCACGTTTACCACTATATCACTATTATGTCAAAAGAGTAAACATGAAATCAATGTGAAGTAGTTCAGTGTTTATGTTTTGCACATGGTTTTTTTACAGTGTTGTGCTAGCTCCTGCAGCAAACTTATGGGACTCCATGCCGACAGAATGTGTTTGCACCTTGTCGCTGACATTGGTCGTCGTTTGTCCAGCTTTTTCTTTCAGCCATTGATCCATTGTCATATTTTAGAACTGTTCAAGTCACTCTTTGTTTGTGATTAGTTAGCGATTCTACTTCATTTGCGCCACAATTCACAAGTCACGAGAGGTCTTTATTTGACAATAGGTAACCTAGGTAACCTAACTGTATAGAGACAGTGATGCAAAATGTGGGTTTGTGCAGGCAAATTCAATAAAAAGTCTACACTAAGGCTTATTTAGGCTACATCTGATTCACTTTTAATAATAATAATAATAATAAAAAATTATATTACTCATAACTTTGCTTTGAAAGTCAGATGAGGGTAATTTGAGAAACACAGATATAAATTTGCCTTTTTTATGAGAGCCTCTCTCAGACCATTGGGGGTGCTTGACCACACCTTTAGTATCACTGATTTAGGCGATTTAGAAATATACAGCCAGGTGGGTGAAAAGTAACCAGCAGGGTCGGACTAGGAAAATAATTCGGCCAGGGCTTTTTTCCTCTGCACCGGCCCACCATTGGACCGACGAACCCACCCCCAAACACACACACTGGCACATCTGTCCACTCATCCATACCGAACCCCCAATGACCAAATACCAGACAACTAAACGCCATGAAAATACACTTTGCGCCAGTGGAAGGAAAGGGGAAAAAATGTGTCTAATAAATCTTAAAAGACAAGTAAAGGAGGTTTCGGTGCGTTTGTGAACGCTTTTCACTCTCTTCAGCCTCCTGTGACATTTATGAAGGAATGAGGAAATATTTATTAAACATATCTCACCTTGTCTCCACACTGGTTTTGGTCTCTGTGTCTCCTCTGTCTCTTCTATGTCTCGTTCAGTTGGTGAACTATTGTATCCTCACAGAAA
>JAPTGZ010000019.1:28314569-28326786 GCA_029814645.1 Fowleria isostigma
GGATAGGCTCCATGCGACCCCCGTGACCCTAATGAGGATTAAGCGGGTTAAGAAAATGAATGAATGAATGAATGAATCTTACAACGTTTCATTTTTGATCTACAGGCCCCTAAGTGCACACATTAAGTAATGTGAATGTGACAAAGTCATACAGCAATAATGTAAAGCTGTAAAGATAGCTATTAATAATCAGCTATCATTGCTGCCACTCAACAAACTCAGCAAGTTCATTTTTACTCTTATGACTGACTTCTAAAAGAAAAATTCAGCTCCAATTTTATCAATTCTACTGCTTCTAGAACCTGTGGATTCCCATGGTTCAATGCACTAGTAAGGACTTGTTTTGCTTACATAGCAGCAAGAAAATAATCCATATATCGGCATGATTTCACATGTTTTTAGTATGATTTCTGTTGTCCTTTTTCAGCATAAAAAACATGTTCAGAAGTTCAACATACCCAGCATCTTTTAAGGACAGCAATGTGAGAATATTAGCCAGAGAAGACAAATGGTTTGAGAGAGTCAGAAAAGTGGAAAATCCTTCCCTGAACAGAGGTGGTGGTCTGAGACACTACTGATCAAAAACCTACAGAACCATTTTAAAGAACATTCCCAAACAGTGCTCAACCAATAACCTTCCTCACTGAACCAAACAAGATCAATATCTTGCCTAGGGCGCCACATAGCCCAAAACTGTCCCTGGACCCACCCATGACCCTACTCCCAGGGACACCTCCCCTTACCACCTTAACAATTAAAATGGGATTAAGGAGCCGTTTACACATTGCCAGGGATTTTGTAAACTGAGATTTTTGTCTGCGGTTTATGTCTTATCATTTACAGGGCAACGACGGGCACACGCACAGTAAGCAAAGGGTTTTAATAACTCCAAACAAAGTGGAGATTTCAGCAAATTTTCACATTCGCATAGGTGTATAAACAGAGGGAAATGGAAATCTTGGATAAACGTCACAGTTTGTGATTGTTTACAGGATTGTGGTTGGTTATTGGTACTCGATCATCTCATTACACTGCCATCTAGGCCTGGCAAGCTCTTGACGTTGTAAATATATGGGGCCATGTTAACACAGAATTTTCTGAATGTAGTCATGTCTGCACATATTTTTTTTTAAAACGAGAGGGGGAAATGTCTATTTAAAAAAAAATACCGGGCTGCGTATAAACATAGCCATACACCCACACAGAAAACTTCCCCCCACAGGTTTATAATTTCAGGTTCCCCCACCAGTTATTAGAACTGAAGAAGTCTCTTGGATGAGAAACCAAATGTTTTCAAAAGAGTTAAATCAGTCCAGTTGAACCCAGAAGAGCTACCAAGAAAAACTGTTGTTTAACATTACACAGTTTAACCAAAACACACAATCATTCAGTTATTCAGTCATTACCTTGTTTTGTTAACCTAGGGTACTGTTATCATAAATGTTGCCCTGTGGCCATCAGTCAGAAACATGGACCAGTCTAGAGCTGCATAACAAAGAGGAGGACCTCACAAAACCTAACACATGATAAATGCAGCACAGCTGGAAACACATTACCCACAGGGTGGAACCTGTAAATTAATATTCTTCTCAATATCACATCATTGTGGCTCATGTACATGACTGGAATTACAATTGTTTGTTCTGTTAAATATGTTGCTCATATGTATTTTCATGGTTAGTGATACATTTTGAACCTCATTTTCATCTCTACCCTGGCACTGTTGAAGTAAGTAAAGAACAAATTTTAAAGCAGAAGTCAAAGTGGTAAGAAGGCTTTCTGTCAATCAGGATGGTAATCATGTCCAAGGTAAACTTTAATCAGTCTCTGTTTTTAAGGATATAAACAGTCTGGCCAAAAACAGTACCCACCTGGATTTAACTGGGTTTAACTAAGGAAACACTTCAGATCCTTCCTGTGGATAATTACTGCAGTGATTTAAGTCTTTCAGCTGTAAACAAGTTGTTTAATATTAAATGATGCTGATGATGTACTGAGAAGATCCTCATTTTTTTTTTCCATCAACAGAATCAAATCAGTTACAGCGAACAGTTTTTTATCGGGCCATGGCTACATGGAATGCATTGACAGTGTTTCTGTTGTTGGAAAATAATAGAAAATGTTTCCAAAAGAAATTAAAACTTTTCCTGTTCACACATTGGACATGATATTGACAGAGTAATGATAATATTGAAAGATGTCCTATGATTTGTATCATAAAGCTTTTGTTTGAAGAATGAGTATAAATGCATAGCAGTTATTTGTTTATTTTTCTTATTGCATTAGGGTGTTGTATTATATGTCCCATGGTGTGTATGTGTGTGTGTGTGCACGCGTGTGTGTGTGTGAATGGTGTAGAATTAATGTATACAATTAAACTTGTAATGCAATGTAAAGGAGACCCCAGGAAAATTAACAACTGATGTTTCGGTTATAATGAAATGAAAATAGAAGCCATGTCTGATGGTCATGAAAAAGACATTACTCTGTTTTAGGGCTGCAACTATGAATCAATTAAATCAATTAAAATCAAATCTTAAGAGAGTTAGCAACAAATTCATCAGTCAATTCATTGGATTTTGATTACGTTAGTATTGAAGAGCAGCATGGATGAGGTTTTAGATGTCTGTGTTCTGTCAGCCCTGTTTGGAACAAACATAGTGTGATGTTTATGGAACAAAACTTGAATATGGAGAAAAAAATGGACAAAATCCCTTGGCGCAGTGCGTTTTGGGCAAACAGGGCTGCTGTGTCCACTGGGAACGTACAGTAAGCATTAGCTTATGATAGTCTTCTTTCATGATTACTTTAGCTCACTAGCTAGTCACACACTATTGTTGTTATTATAACATCTCCATTCATCAGGCCACCAGACCAACGTTACCTATCATTGACTGAACTAATACATACAAAGCTACTTTGATAGACTAACACCAGAGCTGGTTAAGGAATATGACTTGCTGTTCTCTAGCCATCATCAGTGACACACACCACCTCCTCTGACAGTGAGAAAGAAAAAAGACACACCATGCTTGGAGTGATGCGTTCACAACTGCTCAGTCACTTAACTTGTCTGCAAATTGAGACTTTTGTGTTTATTCGATGAATTGATTCATTATTGAAATAATCTACAAATTAATCAATTATTAAAATCATCATTAGTTGCAGTCCTACTCTGTTTGGCCTGAATCAAGCAAAGAAAACAACTAACAGAAACTGCTGAAAGTGTCAAAAATAGATTAAGAACTGCCTAATGCATTATTAAGACCTGTATGGATGGCAGGGGCTGCCCGTGACTCAGGCAGACTAGTTGGCCGCCTAGGGCGCCACCTGTTGGAGGGAGCGCCACAGGGAGAAGGAGGAGGAGGAAAATTTTAAATAAATTAATTTCTTTCACGATATTATAAACTATATCCTTGATCTGAAAATAACCATATTACATGCTTATTTCAACCTAATTGTGCTACATTAATATCAGCCAAATACTAAAGCTTAGAATATTGTTTAAAACAGAGCCAGACCTTGATAATTTAATGTCCTAGACATAACACGGAAGTGGTGACTCCCCACGATAAGGAGCGATGGGTCTTACGCAGCCTAACCATAAAGGAAAGTCATCACACTTACAACCAATCTGACTCACGGTTTACAAGACCTGTAGTAACTATCCTATTTTAACTGTGTTTACTCTATTTTGTACTGAAAAGGACTTTGTGACCTCTGTCTGTGAAAGATTGTCTATAAATAAACCTTATTTATTACTTATATTATATCCTGCCCCAATGCATGCTGGGAAACCTAGCTCTGCTGCGAGGGGTTTCCCAGCATGCATTGCTCTATCAAGAATCAATAATCACTTGAATTTGTGAGGTTGTCAGGTTCTGTTAAGAGTCTTGTGGCAGGAAATCGATCTCCCAATAGAAGTGGATGTACTTCCACTGGAAGACAACTCAGCTAATGAAATCAGAGTTCATATATGATGTCCTATCAGGGCTCAGTAGTAACTATATTCATGTCTCTAATACACAGAGTTTATGCTACTCCTTATAAATGTTATAGAATGGGTCTGATCTGTTGTCCAAATTATACTTTGCACTCTTCTGTGGGAACAGTCCTTCATATGTTCTTGGAACATACTAGAGTAAAGACTTTATGGACTTATGTTTGCAATGTTATGCGTAAATAATCCCAGATCCAGGTCTATGCATTTTGAATGACGATAATGTGTTGAACTTTGGACAAATTTGTCTGAGGATTGTTTTTTTTGTGGATTTACAACTACGAAAAAAAACTCTCAGAGGTATGGATTCATAAAGAAATTAGCCCTATTTAATGTTGGTTATTAAATGTACAATACATGGCTAATTTAGACTACTCAACAGCCAGTCTTGACTGAGCAAAGCCCCAAACTGTAGTCAACTGGTCAAATTTTGTAGTAGATATTAACGAAATGTTGAAAAAAAAGTAGTGTATTTTTCCTTTACTTTTTTATATGTATGTGTATGTATTCTAACCCACCTCACTTTTCCCTCTCACCTGTCAAACATGATAAGCGCCTGTTTTCCTTGGTTTTGATTTAAGTTCTTAATGAGATGATGGTCTGTGTTCTTTGTGTTTTTGTTGTGTTAGTGTTGTATAAACTTCTCAATAAAAAGTAAACCACAAAAAATGTATAGTCCAACATGAATAAAGACAATTGTTTTATATTTCAAAAATTCTGCAAAAATTCAAAAATCTAATATCTCAAAACTGTGAACAGACTTTGAAGACATTCTTCCAAGGAAGCTACGTGTAAAATTTGAAAGGAATCTGTCCAGTAGTTTAGTCAGGGAAGATGTTTGAAGAAATTGCTGATAATGATAACAACAAACAGTGTCTTCACAATAGCTCATGGCCTATAGACTGGTTAACTAAAAATCTGCATTAGACCTCACAGGTATGTTTTATAATGAAAATAAAAGTAGCTTCAGATGCACAGCATAAATATTGAAGATGTAATAACAGCCATATATCAGTGATGTGCCTGTGTGGGTTCTCTTTGGGTACCTACTCCAACTTCCTCCCAACGTCCAAAAACATGCACTAACAGGTTAACTGGTCAATCTAAATTGCCCATAAGTTTGAATGTGAGAGTTTATGGTTGTTCATCTATATCAGCCTTGTGATGAATTAGTGACATATCCAGGGTGTACACCACCTTTGCCCAAAGGTAGCTCCAGGACCTCCACGACCCTCTTGAGAATTAAGCAGTTCAGAAAATGAAGGAATGGATATCAGTGATATTGACTTATAAAAAAAGACTTCAGTTTTATTTCAGAACATAAAGATTGGACTATGTTTCAATGAGAAGAGGTCACATGGTTTGATTGACCCAATTCCAGAGTGATGGTTACACGAGAGTGAGACAAGAGGTGGATGAAGTGGTCACCCATCATGTCAGCTGCCTACAGTACAAGCATGTGGGGGCAGTATTATGTATGATCTGGGGTTGGTCAGGTGATCAGGTCTAAGTTAAGTAATGGTATATGTCCATAAAATGAGGTCAGGTGAACCAGAATATACTGATAACCAGGTCTGAACATCATTGGAGTTTTTCTTTGCCAATGACACAGATGTATTCCATGAATACAAAACAACAATTACATGACATTCACAAGTAGTGATTCCTGTAACACTCTTCTTTCTGGTCTCCCTATGCATCTCTGCAGCTGCTACAGAACACAGCAGCCCGGCTGCTGACGAGGACCAGAAAGAGAGAGCATATCACCCCAGTGCTCAGGTCTCTGCACTGGCTCCCTGTGAGCCTCAAGATTCATTTTAAAGTGCTTGTATTGGTTTATAAAATCTTAATGGTCTTAACCCTATTTATTTATCTGACTTACTTTTAACATATGAGCCCTCTCAGACTTTCAGGTCCTCATCTTTTAACTGTTCCTAGAATCCACACAAAAACTCATGGTGAGGCCTCATTCAGCTTTTATAACCCCAAACTGCGGAACAGTCTACCTGAGGTCTGCTACAAGTGTCCATATTTTTAAAAGTAAATTTAAAACCTATCTTTTTAGTCTAGCTTTTAGTGAAACTCTTACTTTTTAACATTGTTTTACTCTGTTGCTTTTATTTTATTTTCATTCTGCAATTGCAGGACAGTGGGGGGTTTGGTGTGAAGCACTTTATGCTACTTGTAACAGGTATCAAAATTGCTATTTAAGTAAAGATTGATTGATTGATTGATTGATTGATTGATTGATTGATTGATTGATTGATTGATTGATTGAAAACTATTGCCTTGCAGACAAACTTCCTTTCCTTTTCTGTCCACCAGTCTAGGCTCTCATTTTTTTTCCACTGATTTATTTTTTTCCTTTGCCAGCAAACCTTTCATGCTGGGAGCAAGTGGAGGTGATGGTCAAGTTCTTCACTCATCACTGCATTTACTGTTCGCTGTTGCATTCACACTTCATCCTAGAGATTACCTGTCATTCCACGCGACTGAAAAGAGGTTGGAATATGCCCTCTGGAGAGCGCCCACCTTTTCCTCTGATGTTTGACTGAAGGCTGACTGGACACTACACTGAATAACCAACCCTCTTGAGGAACAAAATAGTTTTTAGCAAATCCATCATAATCATTGGATTTCAGAAAATGTCTCTGACTGACAATGTGCGATTTCCTTCATACTTTGATGTAATAATGTTACTAATTCCTGAAAAAAGAAGAGGGATAGAATAAATGAATTTTAAATATATAATCCACACCTCAATAAATTTACACTATTGTCCATGAAGATGTAATTATTTAGTTTTCATACACATTCCTCTTTTTATTTCTATTTATACACGTTAGTAATCACTTTTGACCAGATGCAATGATTATATACTGAGGTCAAGATACACTTTATCAAGAATAAATTGCATTATCACAGTCATTTTATGAGATGAGGAAAAATAGTTTATCACAGCGGTGAACAATTTTGAAGTCTACTCCACCACAAACAATTCATGTGTTTACATACCAAGCTGGTCGGTGACTCGGGCATTTTTAGAAGTTTGTCACGATGTGCAGCATTGGAAACGGAGTACCACGCAGCCACAGTTACAACAAAAATGTTGGCCAAAAGCCAGCGGGTTCTCTTTACATGGAACTCTGCTTCTCACATTGTACTTCAGGACAAATTTATGAAAATGCCAAAGTAACCACCTCGGTATGCACACACGCAGATTTTTGTGATTGGAGTACACTTAGAAATTGTTCACAGTGAGGGAAGAGATTCAGGTGTGTAATCACGGAAAGACTTACGGATTCGTGATACTTAGGATATATGTTTTGCAGATTTGATGAAAAATTGGTGACAAAAGTCATCCACAGCTTTAATGTGAAAAAGCCAAAACTTTTACCTTTCACCAGGAAGTTAAAGATACAGCTGTTATATTAATGCAGACATGTTCTTTCCAGTGATATAATTGTTTTGTGATATACTTTCTCATTCATTAGCTTTATGCATCTGGAACATTGGTGTGGAAATATTTCTATATTTCTAATGTCTCATAAATGAAAATGCTTCTTTTGTAGAAAGTCCCCACAATAGTACTGCAACCCCATAAAAAACATTTGAATGATCTGTTGTGGTTCTTTGTGGAAATACACTAGCTCTGAAGCACAAATATTTTTTTTCAGCAAATATGCAACTGTGAATCTTCTACAGAAGAAGACATTTTATACCTTAGAGCAACTCCTGAAAATTTCCTCTAACACAGTTGAAAACCAGTGACTTCTTAATGTGTGTATCATTTCCTAATGACTTGTTTTCACAATAAAATCTACATCACACTCAAATTTCAAAGCCCCTGTACATCAGGCTGATATATATTTGTTATGGTGTTTAGGATTAATAACATTATTCTCTGAGAATCGGAGATGGTTGGAGGCCTCTGTTGAGTTCCCATGGACTGACCCTGTTATGTGATGAGGCTGGTGATTAGCTAGACGATAGGCGTGATGATTCCGGAAGCAGCCTCTGCAACACAATACAATCATGTATTTATCATAATGTAAAACAGTTTTTTAGTCATAGCATATTGGTTAATCGTTAAATGCTTTAGTCCTTTAGAACGTCCCTCACTAGCCCACTGTCATTGACATCTCCATGAACTGTTACTGTTGTTATGTGACTATTGTGTCACATAGTACAGCCCAGTGAGGCCTTGATTTGGTTCATATTTCTTTTAACATGAATAATTTTTATTGTGTTGCCACACATCTTGTATTATCTGACTACATTACACTAATAATAAAATGAAGTTGTGAATAATGTATTCTGTTATATTTATTTCTCATTCTATTGTTGCAAAGTCTAACAAAATTTACCTCGCAATTTTAATCTTCTCTGCGTATATCTGTCCAAAGAGCAACACATAAAAAAAAACAAATATCCTTTGAACAAACGTTTTACATTTGCAGCGCTGTTTATTAACCTGCACTGTCCCTGTCACATAAACCAATAAAAACAAGTATTTCACCTCATTTAAGGGAAAGAAAGAAGCAGGGAAAATTGCTTCTGTCCTTTGTATGACTCTTATAAATACCGAAGACACATATTTGTGTTACTGAATTCGTAGCACAGCCAACAATACAAAGATACACAGTGTTATTATAAAGCAAGTCTTCACACTTTCTGTGGTTTATATGGATTATTATGACTCACACACTTCTCCATGTTCTTTATAGAAAATTCAAAAGAATCTAATTTGCCTCCTTTTGTATTTTGTTGGGGCATGCTTTCATTGATATTATTTGGTTACCACTGACCTATAGTTCCTGTAATATTTACATGGTTCTCTTCTTATGCTCTTCCCTGCCCTTTCGAGGGGAAGTTTTCAGAAGATGAGGTCAAACTGAACTGTTGAGGGCAGACTGACAGAAGTGAGTGAAAATTATTTTTTGTGCATGGCTACCCACACTAAATCAAAAATAATGAGGCCTGGCAAAATATGGGCAAGTAATAAAAAAGTAAATACATTTTCCTCTCCGCCTTGTTCTACAGTCTGTGCATAGTAGGAGTTGTATAGTAAGGATAACACATAAATGCTTAACAGTTTTCCTCTACATGCACTTATTCATTATGGTTTTATGAGATTGCTGGCTGTGTTTTCACTAGTTGGATTGGCTGCTGGCAGTGTTGTAGGTTGTACTGAGGCTAACCATAAACCGCTTTGGCCCCAACAAATTTTCCAATCTCATTCATACAGGTGTAGGTCTAATTATAAATGTAATCCTTCACAGGCGATAGCAAAGACAATAGGCACATGCAAAAACACAAGGTCTTTATCAGCAGTTCTTTTAAGTAGTGAATTAGTGTTGTGCCTAAAGGTCTTACAATCTGTTCCGTGTACATTATGTTTGCATTAGAAGACCCTAGAGCTTCACAGGTAACAGTTCAAGTTTTTTTTAATAGTCTGTCCCCGATCCATTCTGGCTAACCACCATAGAAAGAACTAAGCCTTTAAATTGCTGAAAATCATTTTGTTCCCAGCATGGTTGGATTAACCCACTAGGGGGGCCTGGAGTGAAAATTATGCAGCCCCTTGTTGACCCTCTTCCTTCTACTGCTTCCACTCCTTCCATTGCACATTATATTATGTAGGCTGCATGAAGACCAGCTACCAAGAGTGCATCTTTAATAAGTTAGTATAAAGCAGTGGTTTCCAACATTTTTTTTTGACCCCATTTAACTTCACAAATTTCTGGTGCCAGTCTTTCAAAATGGAGACTTTTTTTTTGCTAAAATTAATTGGTTTTTGATCTATGTTGCAAATAAATGTTAATTTTAGATGACAGTTAGGCTATATAATGTATATTATTATGGACAGAAGCAGAAAAGCCAGGTTGAGATTAGTGCACAAAGTGAGAATTTTATTTTCCTTGGTCAGGATATGTACAGTCAGAGGAGCTTGTATTTACAAGGCTGCAAAATAATACTGAATAAACAATAACTCAAACTATGAATTATGAAAGAGCTGCAGCATCTTAAACCAACCACAATAAACATTTGAAAGATAATCAAGATATGCCCTCTCAGGTATTATATCTTGTATTTTATTTGAACTTGATTTTTATTGGGAAAATTGTGTGGTGTTTTAATTAGAATGAAATATATATATGGAATCATTAAAACATTTTTTATTAGTAATTAAAAATAAAATCAATTGCTAGAAATTTTAAGTGAACTCATTTGAATTCCTGGTGACCCCAAGGTTGAAAAACACTGGTATAAAATGTTTTAACCCATAAAGACCCACATAGCCACTGGCAACCAGTACCATTTACTGACTTAAACTGGTTAATATTTGTTGGTCCACTAATCCAGGGGTCTCAAACATCCAGCCCTGGGGCCAGAATGGACCCGCCAAAGGGTCAAATCAGGCCTGCAGGATGAATTAATGAAGTACAAAAATTACACTGAAGATATAAACTATCATGGATGTTAAAATCATTTTAGGTCAGTCAGTCTAAAGTGGGTCAGACCAGTAAAATACAATCATAATAAACTACGAATAATGATAACTGCTAATTGTTCTCTGTTTTAGTGTAAAAACAGTAAAATTATGCAAAAATGTTTATATTTACAGACTAGCCTTTTACAAAAAATGTGAATTTAGTGAAATTTTAACAATATTGTACCTATTATTAAATGTTTTGTGCATTTGTTGATCCACTGTGATTTGTCAGGTGTAATAAATGTGAAAATGAGAAGCTGAGGTAAAATAATGGCATAATTGTCAAAATTACACTTTTTAAATTTAATGCTAGACAATCATTGTGACAGGGGTAACAAAAAATATAAGGCAATACAAGACAAAACATCTGACATGCTAATTTATAGACTTCAAACCATACATTACACCTTTTTTCTTAATACATTTTATTTTGTTCATAGTTGTTTATGTCTTTCATATTTTTTAAAAGGATAGTTTGTAGATGTAAACATTTTGTTAATATATTTTTACTTTTTTTACTCTAAAACATAGAAGTGAGACATACAAATTTTGGAATTGACATTATTTATATATTATATGTTATTATTTTAATGATCCAGCCCAACTCAGGTCATATTGCACAGAATGAGGCCCCTGTACTAACATGACTTTGACACCCCTGCACTATTCCTATCAATACAAGTAAATAATTGCAGCATAATATGCTTTTTCATCTTTTCATGGTCATATCGACCACTCAGAGGCTCCATAGTGATACATGAAAACACCATCATCTTCTACAAAATTGATGAACCAGTAAAACCCATGGAGTTGGATCGATGACAGTGGATGGAGACATTTGGTTTATGTTCAGGTAATGGTATATTTTGTTGAAAAAGTCATGTTTTCTAATTTTTTCTTTATTTCTGATATTATGACAATCAACTTCAGTCTGATCTTTTATGAACATCTACATAATCAGTTTATTAAATAGAGCAAAATACGATTTTCATTGAAAATAATGAAAAATACAGAGGATAATATTATGATAAATGGTGCCAAATAACTTAAGAAAGGTTAAATATAAAGAAAAATTCATTTGAGAACTGCCACAAAAGTAACACTAGTTCTTTATGGGTTGATTTTATATTCAAATATTAATGAATACGATTGTTAACATGAAATTATGAATGTAATTGGGTTGGTGAAATATGTGTAAAATCTTCATTCATATTCATTTATAGCCCTGATTGTTGGACACTAAGTGGAAAAGTCCAGCATTCATGAATACCAAGCATTTGAACGTTGACAGGAAAATTATTCAGCCTCAGTGATGGATTTTTCTGCAGACATTTTCTGCATGTGGACAATTAGCAGCATTCTTTTTATTAAGGCGGTTGATGCTGGAGGAAAAAATGTGCCTTTGGAACTGTAAGTCTGTAAAAAAATCCATCATAAACTGTTAAGAAAACCATGGAATGCTGTTCAATTTGTTCATCATTAATGGTACAGTGTAATATTGTGTTGTAATGGGACCTCGTGTAGTTTTGTGACTTGTTTTACTATATTCTATATTTTATACAGATTTGCCACTGTTATGGTTATGTTAGTCCTAATGTTAACTGCCCATTGGTCCAGACCAGTATATCTGTTTTTTCAGAAATTATCAGCTGCATTTTTAAAATTTATTTTTGATGTGAAAAACTTTAAAGTAGAAGAAAGATTTGACTTCTTTCTTAATA
>JAPTGZ010000019.1:28326886-28338811 GCA_029814645.1 Fowleria isostigma
TATGTATGTATATATATGTACTTTTTTTAAAATTTTGTGGACAGCAAGTTTACAAATGTGAGGAAGAAAAGAACTCTTTATTTGAAATTTGGTGTGTCCCTGGCCTCATGGCGGTGCAATATTTATAAAAAACCATCATACAAGGTAAGAGCAGTGATATAATGACCTTCAAAATTCAGTGTGTAAGAGTTCAGTGAATGTAGGATGTAATATTCAGTCATTTTCCTTCAACAGGAAATAAGATTTGCTGTATTTTTGTCTCTGTAGAAAAAAACCCCAAACATTAATATGCACATAGGATGTTGTTTCTGTACAACAGTCCACCATGTTGTATGACCATTTTTCTACAGCAGGTCAGAGCAGACTTATGCTTCCACACAAAGTTTCAGTCATATTAAAGCGGTACAGGTTGTGTACTTCAGTGAAGTCTGTGTTGACGTTGTGTACTTGAAGGGGGCTGGTTTTAATGAAATAGATTGGATGTCGAAGCATGTTTCCACTGAGTGGTATGGTTCAGGTTGGTACAGTACGGTACGGTTTGGAATGATAAGGTCTGGCAGGGTGAGTGTTTTCACACCCACTCACACCCTCACTTAGCGGGCGGGGTTTAGGCTAAATGCCTGGTGTGACCTCATACTGATACGATGACAGTGAAGGTGACACAACTAACGACAGTGGAGGACATCCAGTAACAAGGACCAACAATTTCACTCAGACTATAGGGGGATACCAGTCTAGCTCCACCCTATCTGTATCGTCCCCTTTTCCTATAGACCTCTAACAAAAGGCTGCCAAGAAATGGTGTGGGTTAATTTTTTTAGGCCCTTTTCCAACAGAAACACATAATACAGACCAAACCGACCCAAACTGTACCAGTGATAGATCAGATTTATATAGCACCTTTCTATATCTATTAAGGCATACTCAAAGCCTGTACAATAGATCCATTATTCATTCACTCTCACATTCTCACTCTGGTGTTGATGGAAGCATGGCTCCCAATCCACGCCTACGACCTCTCCGACCACCACTGAACATTTATACGCATTCATACACCAGTGAGTAGCCACACTAGAGGCAAGGTGGGTGAAGTGTCTTAGTTCATATTGGCTTATTTTTTTTACTCGTTCCCTACAGTGACAAACCAAGTATTTGGTTGAGCATGTTTTAAAAAGTTATTACATACCTAATTTCTGTTTTTTTGTGGTATCAAATACAATAATTTGTTCAGGAAGGCGTCTTACAATATGATATGCCAAAATATATTAATATCTTTCATATTTTCACCAAAAACAGTCCAAATGTCTTAAGTGATTTTCATCTTTCCTGGTTCAGGTAGGTTCAGATAAGTTTGGTACTCAACTTATTGAAATATAGTGACTCAAAATATGCTAAACCATATGGTCGACCAAGCACTTAAAGAGTTAAAGACAGCTTGAACTGCGCAAATCCAATTTTTTTCAAATCTGACCCAGGCCACTTTCATATGTGGTCCGAAATCTGATACGTATCCAATATTTTGCAATGTGACTTCAATCAAGTCGCATTTATCTGACCTTAACGTCATTGAAATGTCACAAACATCACAATTCCTAGGAGTGTTACTTCCATAAACGCAGTGCGTGCCTGTGTGGTTCACACGTCAGGACCTCTTTTGCGGATGTGGGTCACTTCAAAGTCACATTTAGTTCACAGAAGTCACATTTAATGTGTAACATAAACAAGCACACAAAAAAAATTGGATTTCACCAAAAAATCCGAATTGGACATTAATTAATAATTAATTACGTATTGTTCTGAATGTAGCCTAAGAGACACATAGAAGAAGTCAGGATTGAGCGAGAGGATTCTGACAGAAAAGCAACCTGAGCCCTCAACATAGACATCAATGTAAAGTGGCTGTGATAATACGTGTCCAAATACAGACACTTGCAGGCTTAATGATAGTTATATAATGTCAACAAATGGCAGCACTCAGCACTAAACCAACTCCAACACAGACTTCATAGAAACACAAAAGTATGTTTAGGTATCCTTGTTTGAGAGATAATATCCTTAGAACCAAACACACAAATCAGCTCAGGTTTAGATGAGGAGCTCCAAATTCACTACTAGCTACATGCCAGAATACTGGGTACAATATTTAGTCAAAGCAGTAACCTTTGATGATGCCCTGGTTGTCTGGGACTGATATGCAGATATTTGGGCAAGTAATATGAAAACATAGTGCATTTATGTCTCATCACAAATATATATTTCATGATCATACCGACTCTTGTGCCCAACAGGGTGTTACTCGTCCAAAAGCATCTGTAAACAAGAACATACAACATGGACATAAAGTCATATCCAAATTTTTTTTTTACATTTTAGAGCATTGTCTTTGGCTTTAAAAAAAAATCATCATTCATTTTATCTCAGCTCATTGGAGAGGATATTGAAATGATGTTTTTGTTATCTTACACCAGTTCTTGTACCAACACTTATGTCAGCACCTTTGCTCATAGATATTTTGTGCAGTGTGTTCCTGATCTTATTAACAACTGAAAAAGTTCTGCATTCTGCACAAAGACAGAATGAGAAAATGCATACCCATTAATAAAAGAACAGAGGTGTGAGTCTGTCTACCATCATTTTGTCAGTGGGGGATGTTTTCCAAAAACATTATCCCCACTTTTTCCTTTCCAAACCGTCAGCAGCAATCATTCCTCTCACTATGTACTGTATGTGCTCTGAATTTTAACTTGGCTTGGCCCAGTTATTTCAGATAGTTCAAACTGGGGGCTTTGCAATTATGTATTTATTTTTTTTTTTTACATCATTTCATCTGTAATAAGTTAATATATAATATTTCCATTGCAACATCAAATCAACAAAATAGCCTTGTACAAATGATGACGAATGTCACCAGACAGACCAGACAGCATACTGAGAGACAACATATTTACAGAAGATTACATAATCACATCAGGTATGTGCTCCTGCCATAGACATGAGTGTGTAACAAAGGGGAGAAGCTGATACCCATTGAGAAATGCTTCATTTTTATGAATGGCCTAGTTTGAATATGTGGCAAAGATCACAAATCTGCAAATCTAATGTATCGCCTAAATGATTCTTTTTGTTGTTCATGCCAACACATCTACAGATAGGGAGAAACATGTGTGTCATGGCCAGGCCTGGGAGTGGGAGATATTGCACATGAATATTTCTACTGATCTCTATAGAAAAAATATGTGTAGGCAACGAGAGTGAGATGCATTGCATGGAAGTTTACATCTATATTCAATCAGGTCTACTTGTGATCCTGTGTCCTCAAGGACTGCTTTCATCTCTTTAACTCCACACTCATTAGAGTTAAGCTTCTATATCATATTCTGCTTTTGTTGCAAGTTTTCCCCTTTCTATTGATTTATTTTTTTTATTTCACCATCTGCATTGTGATGTCTGAATATTTGCCATGAATACGTCTTCCACACAAATTCACTTTTATCAAATGAATCTTTGTAAACAAAGGCACAAAAGAACAATCACAGACACAACTGAAAGCTGAAACACTGACGCACCTCCTCGTTACTGATGCCGTATTCATTATTTTGTTTAGTTTGTTTCTTAAGCACTTCCTGGTGATATTCATATTTTGTTTCTAATCAACTGATAGCCACATTTTTATGTGTAAGACATCAGCACAGCATTAGTACCGGGTAGTTTTCATTGTATTGTGTAAGAAGTACTTATTATCATTCATGATGCTGATTTGGTGGCAAATGTTAATAGAGGTGTGGTATTAATCTCAACCTTGCTCATCTCAGATCTAAGTACTGCTACTCTTTTAATCTAATTTAAAAGTGACATTTATACATATTCATAACCCATTACCAGGAAGCATCATAAGTACTGACAGAAAGACACAAAGAGACACAGTGTGATACCTTCAGTGATGGAGTAAGTCATTGTATAACAAGTACAAACATGTACGGTGTGAACCCCGGAGCACACAGTAAATGTGGAGCACATCCCATCAGGTAGTCCATGATGAATATCTGGTTTTTAAAAGCTAAAAAGAGATTCTATTTTTTTTCTCTCTGACAGATTTGAGGGTTTACTCACCCTTTAAATCAACAGAACTATAGACAGTTCTGACATATTTACTTTGTGAGTTAGTCACTGACTTCGTAAGCTGCTCAAAGCCGAGTCACCCAAGTCAGACATCCATTTGGACGAGCACCAGAACGGGCGGAGCCTCAGCCACTTTGGCCTTGCGAGGCAGCAGATGAGACAGTCTCCTAAAAGATGGAGTAGCATGCAGGAGGAGCTCCTTTAGACCTGCCCGAAACTCCCGGCGAATCAGGCAGTAGAGCACAGGGTTGAGGCAGCTGTTGGTGTGTGCCAAACACACAGTGAGGGGGAAAGCGTAGGCTTGAGCATTGTAGAAAGCCTTGCTGAAGGGCACAAGGTCAAATTTTATGAGCACTCCCCATAACGTCAACGCCTGATTGGGTAGCCAGCACAGAAAGAATGACAGAACCACTATGGCAATGGATTTGGTCACTTTGGAACGACGACTTTGCCGGCCCTGCTCAGCTTCTGGGCCCGCGGCCCCTGTGATGCGTCGGCTGAGGATGAAGCGCAGTAGCAGCAAATAGCAGACAGTGATTATGATCAGAGGGATAAGGAAGCCCAGAAGGACCTTCTGCAGCTGGTATAGACCCAAAAGCAGCTGTGGGTCCCAGTTGCCTGATTCAGGAAAGCGCACCAGGCAGAGCTCCTCATCTGACACCTGGGCACTTGTGGAGTAGATGGCATGAGGCAACGTGGCTAGCAATGAAATAACCCAAATACCCAGGCTGGTCCATTTGGCCCGAGTGGCCGCAGCCCTGCGGCTGTGCATCTTCAGCGCAGAGGAGATGGAGTAATAGCGTGCCACACTCATAGCTGTCAAGAAGAATACACTGGCATACATGTTCATGGTTGTCACAGAGCTGATGATTTTGCACATTACCCGGCCAAAGGGCCAGCGGAAGTCCAGGGCTGTGTCCACCGCCCAGAACGGCAAAGTCAGGACAAACTGTAGGTCTGTTATAGCCAGTCCCATCACAAAGCAGTTGATGGACGATTGCTTCTGCCTGTATCGTGAATGCAGCAAATAGAGAGCCAGTGAGTTCCCTACCAGCCCGAGTGCACACACTATAGAGTAGACGCATGCTATCATCACACGCACCACCAGACTGGAGCTGTCTCCTTGAAATTCCATGATGGACTCCTTGGTGAGGAGCTGCAGCCAGCAGTCCAGCGACAGGTTGCTGGTAGAACCTCTGCTACAGTTGTCAGTGTTGTCCTCCTGTAGTATCTGCTGCTCACATGGCTCAGGAGCCAGTGTTTGGACTCCAGTCTCATTCAGCTCCATGCCTGCACTCTCCTGATCACATACCAGTTGGCTCAGAAAAGTTTTGACACAAAATAGACAAAAAGCATGAGTGCAGACTGTATACTGAGCATTCCTATCTATCTGTGTCAGGCTGTTTCCCACAGTGTAATAGATGCTGTCATCTGCCACGGTTATCTCTCTTCCCCTCTCCTCTCTCCTCCACTACTCGCAGCCCTGCGCGCCACGGCCGTTTATAGTCTCCACGTGAACGCGCAGAGGTGAGTCGCGCGTTCGACGCTTCTCTCCTCAGCAGCCCGATGATTGGACCACAGCGAATTGAGGCTCTGATAACCGCAGCCACATCAAAGTCTCCCGGCATGTCCGTCAGGAGTGAAGCTTAATGTATTTTGACACGACAGCGGCACCTCCTACATAATCATGTTTGTGCTGCGCCGGTTCTGAATAGGGGCTTTTGGAGACGCGGATACAATGCTGTGCGTAAAATACAGAAAAGTGAGGAGAGGGCGCTTTGTCCTGTTGTGACCCGATACAAACACACCCATCGGATTGATGTCATCCCTGTGTACCTCCGAGAAGAAGAAGAAGATGAAGAAGATGATGATGAATCGATGAGGCTGAAGTGGACGTTCGTACTGTTTTAAGAGGAGGCTCTCTGTATACTCATATTGACCTCGAATTATAAAACCCAATCGGATAAATGCACTGCGTATTGACTGTGTCACTGTGCCACCTTCCCTTTATGTGGTTTTCACAAATCTCTTGGTTCCTGACACTTATGAAGGAAAAAGAAACTGGGTCAGTGGCATTTATTACGGCAGTGCATTGCTCTGTTATTTCCAATAATAAACACAGTAATTCTACCATTTCTAATGATATGAATGATAATACAATAATAGATTCAATTAACATGCAAATTAAAAAACATACACTCTGACCTTATCTTTACAATCACATTTATTCAGTTTATTCAATTTACTCACATTGGTTAAACCAGAGCCCCCCTTGACTGGAATTTATCAGGCAATAAAATATGGATATTTTGGAGCAGCAAAAATTCAATCAGTCATCCGATATCATTGCTCCGATTGCAAAAATCAAACACATACATAAAATAAAATAAACCATCTTTCACATTTTCATAACCCATATAATTTGAACTCAAGATGTGAGTTGAATTAATAAATATTTGAACGACTAAATGTGAACTGCTGAACTCAAAGTAAACTATCAATACACGGGCGACTAAACATCAAATAAACCATTAAAACGTCTTGGTCAGAGTGACTTTGATCTTCTCAGCCTAAATAATAATAATAATGATGAAGTAGATTTATATAGTGCGTTCTATTAACACATACTCAAAGCATGTAATAATTATAATCATAATAATAACAATAATGATAATAATAAATTTTATTTGTAAAGGACTTTACATTTGAAATCAAATCTCAAAGTGCACAGTAAAAGCAACAGTGTACAATAAGGCAGCAAGCAGATAAACAAGACAAAACAGAAAACAAACGAAACAGAACAGTAGAATGGTACAATATTACATTACAATACAACATTATTCATTCACTCTCTGGTGATAAATTACATATGTATGTAGCTATCCTGGGGCAGACTGACAGAAGTGTGGCTGCCAATCTGTGTCTATGGCCCAAACATTCATACATTCATCAAGATAAGCAAGGTGGGTGAGGTGTCTTGCCCAGGGACCCACACCGCCAACCCTTATTGGACAACCCACTCTACCTCCTGAGCCACGGCCGTCCCCCCGTTGTATATAGTCTGTATCCTGAACATGATTTGAAAAAGGGGTGTCAAATTGATGTTAGTTCAGGGGCCACATAGCCTAATATGACCTGAAGTGGACCAGATCATTATAATAACAATAAATATAAAATAAATAAATAAATAAATATAAATAACATCAGTTCCAAAATTAGTATGTCTAACTTCTATGTTTTGGAGTGAAAAAAGTAAAAATATATTAACAAAATGTTTACATCTACAAACTACCCTTTAAAACAATTAAAAAACATGAACAACATGAAATTTATTAAGAAAAAAAGTGCAATTTTATCAATTTATGGCAATTTATGGCAATTTATGGCATTTTTACCTCAGCTTCTCATTGTCACATGTTCATAATAACTTTCATGTCACACACAAATATTTAATAACAGGCAGAATATTGTTAAAATATTTTTTTTGTAAAAGGCTAGTCTGTAAATGTAAGCATTTTGTGTTACTGTTTTACAATAAAGAAAGAGAAAAAAAAATTGTGTTTCGTCATTTATACTTTTTTATGATATTTTACTTGTCTGACCTAGTTTGGATCAAATTGACTGAAAATAATTTTAACATTCTTGATTGTTAATATCTTGAGTGCAATTTTTGTATTTTACTAATTTATATCGTAGGCCAGATTGGACCCTGTGGTGGGCCAATTTTTGCCTCTAGGCCAAATGTTTGAGACCCTGGATTTAAATACTATGACATTATGCAAAAAATTTCTATGAGGGTAAGTGGGAAATTATGTGTTGCATTAACATGAATCTTTCAAGTATTCTGAATTGAATTAAATGCAGTGACTTTAGACGCACCAGTTCATAGAAACTAAGTGAAAAATTGTGTCAGATCTCCTCATTCTGATTGTGTGGGACCGATGTCCAGATAAATCAAACAAACTCAAAGAATTTTTTATATATTTTTTTTTCAGGGTATTTCCAAGTCTGGAAGCCAAATATTAGCTTTATTTCTGGTGACACATTTTATCTCTGAACCAATGAGTTGGTCTAATGGGAGTGACTGACGGACTTCATTTTAGTCTCTGACTTACCCCCACTAGGTTTTAATTCTAGTTAAAAAAAAATAAGACCTCAAAAAAGAATTTGATGTCAAATCTTAATTTATTCATAGAAAAAAGCGTTCAGAATATAGGTCTGTACATACAGGACTATGCATGTACTGCTGTAATTCTTAAAGGGGTAGTATTATGCTAAACTCACTTTTCTTAACCTTTGGTACATTTATTTGCGTATTTGTGGATCCTAATAGTTAAAAAGTTTGAGTTTGAACCCTCCAGGTGTCGCAGAGCTATCTATATCCATTTTGGCTGAAATCGAGTGGATTTCTACAACCCGTTTTAATTTTGTTTTTATTTGTTTTGTTTTATCAGTAGTTACGTGGCTACCTTACTCTCTCTTTGACATCATCAGCAGTGGTTGTTGTCTATTCAGCTAATTCTGGTTTGATTTTAAATACATCTAAAGCATATTTCGATGTATATTAGGTGTAATATTTCTACACACCTGTCTAGGAAAGACATGCGTAGACCTTTAACACCTTAACTGGCCTGGTCTGATTATGATTTCAGTGATTTTGAAGAAATTTCCAGGTAATTTTACTGCCAAAGGTACATGCTACGCTAACTTGTTTGGTAATTTCCAGTTCAGTTTTAAACACATCTAAAGCACATTTAACCCAATATTTCTAAACACCAATCTAAGACAAACATGTGTAGACCTTTAATACCTTACCTGGCCAGTGTGATTATGATTTCAATGTATTTGTAGGGATTCAAAGGGTCACTTATTGGACTTAAGAGTGACCGTAGTAAAGTTAGTATCAAAAGTCGTGGTTCTTACTGGTTCTTCGTCGCTGTCCTCAAGGTCAGACTCTGACTCAGACCTATGGGACCGAAGGCTACAATTTCTTGTTGCCATTATTAATTATAAACTGTAATTTTTTGTTATCACTAGACCAGCGCACTGTATTGTGAAAACTTCAACTTCACAGTCAACATCCTGGAGGGGGCGGGGGTGTGAAATGGGTCATTGTATTTAAAGGGCCAGCGCTCAAAACATAAATGGACTTGAAGATGGACCTGTGGAGTTTCATTAATGAAGAATTCAGACCCAAACATAGCATTTATAGCTTATGTGGACCACAATGAAATGTTTTAAAATGCTAAATTACATTCTAAAAAGCATAATATAACTCCTTTAACACAAATCTCTCAACAGCAGAAACACCCCATGTTTGTCTGGGTTGTCCTATTCTTACACACTGTTGCCTTTAAAGTTGGAATCATTTTGTTTTTAGACACATTCCTCTTATTCTTATTTATACACATCAGTAATCACCTCTGACCAAGTGTAATGATTACATACTGAGTACCAGTTACACTTTATCCATCAAGAATAAATCACAATGTCACAACCATGTCATGAGGACAGGGAAAAATACTTCATTCCAACTTTATAGACAACATTGTCTCATGCTTCTGGTGTGAAACATCTGTTTTTTTGTCTGCGCTAAATGAGATTTTTCCACCAGTTGGTTCTGTTACTTTTCTAAATCATGATGTTTGACCATGAACTAGCCTTAAAACAATACGACTGATGTGATATGGAAGAACATCTTCCCACGACTGTATTAATTCCACCCCACTGCAAACTCTTTCCAAAATTTGAGCAAATTAAAATGACACGACTAGAATGAAAACAAACTTCTCTCTTTTAATCCGTTTGCGACCTACTTCTTGTAAGCATAACACACACTAAACCTACAGATGTGCTAACACTGACAGTATGACTGGTTTAATGTTGTAAGTATTCAAATGTGTGATAAAGGATAAATCTGCACCGTCGTCCTTCTCCACACATGACATTTGAGAGGCTACATTGCAAACTACTTTTCATTAACACAAAGTTATTCTGTAGCTGTGAGGGAGGCTTCACATTAAGACGGTGATTGCCCTGTGGATAATTGCTGTGAGTTGATGGAGAGAAGCCTACTTAGCATACCCATAAATACCTTGGGATTATTTGTGAAGTGATGCATTTTAACCTCTATTTTACAATCAAAAGGATTTTGCTAAATACTTTTGAGGAATGCTCCAATTAAAACGAAGCTTCAAATTGATATGGACAAGCCCAGCAAACTTTTAATTCCCCCCTTTGTATTGTGTAAATCAGGGGTCTCAAACATGCGGCCCGGGGGCCAAATGCGGCCCGCCAAAGGGTCCGGTCCGACCCGCAGGAGGAATTTAATGCAAAGATTACACTGAAGATGTTAATCACTTTAGTTCAGGTTCAACAAACAGACCGATTTAATCCCAAGTGTGTCAAATCAGTAAAATATGATTATAATAACCGAGAAATACTCACAACTTTTATGTCATTTTACTGTACTTACACAAAAACAAACTATCATTTCACAAAAAAACACTAATAACAAGAACAAATATTAACATTTTGAAATATTTAAAGTGTAAGTTTACCAATATTCTGCCTGTTATTAAATGTTTTCTATATTTGTAGATCCACTGTGATCTGTAAAAGATAAACTAAGATGTAATATTGTTAACATTGAACTTTGTTTTCTTAAGAAATCTCAGTGTGTTTGTGTTTTTTCATATTAGTTTAAAGGATAGTTTGTAGATGTAAACATTTTCATTGTATAATTTTCCTTTTTTTGCTCTAAAACATAGAGGGAAGTTTAGAGTTTCAGGTTATTCACATCGCTTTTGTAAAATGTAAACATTTTCATAATTTGATGAAAGTTTTTTGAGAAAAACTTGGAATGGTCATTATTTAAAGGTTATCATTATCATTATTTTACTGGTCCGGCTCGCTTGAGCTCAATGTGGCCCCTGAACTAAAATGAGTTTGAGACCCCTCATCTAAAGTAAAATAATACCATAAAGACCAATAAATAATGAAAAAACACTCCAATTTTCTTGGTAGTTTTGAGGTTTAACAGGACTAGTTTAGCTTCAAAAGAGCAAAACTAGTCCAGTTGAACCTAGAACCACCACGGCAAATAATCACAGGGGCAAATGAGAAATTGAATGAGAAATTTTTCTTTTTTTTTCTAAACTCCAAATTTTTAACAATATCATACCTTTTAAATTTGTGTATAATGCACATGTACAAACAATAATGTAAAAATTGCCCATATTTTTCCTGTAAAATTTCTTTTTTTCCAGGTTATTCACATGTTTTTTGCAAAAGGATAGTTTGTAAAGGTATATATGTTTTATTATTTGATGTTTTTTATTATACTAAAACAAAGACAAAAAGTTGTCTTCATTTACAGGTAATTATGCAATTTTTTTTAATAGTCCGGCCCACTTGAGATCAATTTGGGCTGAATGTGGCCCCTGGAAGAAAATGAGTTTGACACCGGTTATAACTGAATAAGAGTCACCTCGAAATACGGTGGGACATTATTTAAGATAATATAAGAAAAGCAGGGAGAAATTATAATATCATTGGAGTTCTTTGTGTTTTTGGGAATCAAAACTTAAATTGACATTTGAAAAACAAATTTTGGGGCTGTTCAGAAGGTTCAATAAGGGCTCAAGTTTCAAAGAGTTGGGATTTTCTGTCAATTTTTTAATGGTTCAGGCTTTACAGCAGGGGTTTCAAACTCATTTAGCTCAGGGGCCACATTCAGCCAAATTTGACCTGAAGCGGGCCGCACCAAAAAACTAATACCATAATTATATATAAATAATGACAACT
>JAPTGZ010000019.1:28354964-28365122 GCA_029814645.1 Fowleria isostigma
GCCTATCCCAGCTACTTAAGGGCGAAGGCGGGGTACACCCTGGACATTTTACCAGTTCATCACAGGGCTGACATATATAGACAAACAATTTCTCTCACATTCACACCTATTTTAGTAAAAAAAAAAAAAAAAAAAACAGACATAAAGTTTTTGGCATATTTATTATTAGTTGGCTGCCTGCTGAGTCAACTGTATCAAAATTTCATTTTTGATGTAAAATCTGGAATGACAAATTAAGCATGTCACATAACAAAATGTTTTGAGATTGCAAAAATAAACTTTCAACTATTTTACACCTGCTCAAACATGCTTTTTGGCATTCGGTATCCATATTTATATTATCAAAGGGAAGGGAACTCTGTGTGTCTTGGGCATCAAACAAAAACCGTAGAGCTGACTGCTGCAGTTTGTCAAGTAAGAGGGTAGTAGTGGGGGCAGTGTAAGAGGGTATATTTTTATCTTGTATGATTGCAGTTGTATTTATTGTGTTCTATGTTTTATGTATGTGTACTGCTGCTGGATCCCTAAATTTCTCTCGGGATCAATAAAATATTTCTAATTTAATTATGTACTCTTGGTCAGGGAGGAGACTAGTGAAAAAGGCAAGTTAAATGGTCTGTACTTATATAGCACTTCTCTACACATTAATGATACTCAAAGCGCTTTACAATACAAGCCACTCATACACCAGTGGGCTGCCACTATGCCAGGCACTATCAGGCCTCACTGGGAGCAATTTAGGGTTCAGTGTCTTGCCCAAGGACACTTTGACACGCAGACAATTGGAGACTGGATTCGAACCACCAACCCCTTGATCATTAGACAACCTGCTCTACCACCAGCGCCACAGCCACCCAAGTTGATAGAACCAATATTTTGGGAGATATTAATCATTTTAGAATACAATGACCTCCCAATGGCCAATCACGTTGCTATGCCCAGAATCATAAGTCATCATTGAAGTGGGTTACCTAGCAACAGATAAACAATAGAGCGACATTCCCATGGTGTCAAATTTCATGTGCAATAAACAGTCACGCCAGCAGAAACGTTATTGAACTGAACCTGGAATAATATATATCCTGAACTTCAATCAACATCTTTATCCTTATTTAAAAAGCAACTGAAAAGGACTCTATTGTAGGGTTTTATATCATTTTATTTTTATATTTTATTTTTTAATTATGTCAAATTTTTATTCTTCCTTTCTTTTTGTGTTGTTTGTTTCTGTGGAGGAGTTTATATAAGCCTTTTTGGCTTCTAACCTCTCCTACACAATGGTGTTACTTGTATAATTGTTTTTTTTCCTTCTTTGTCATGTGCAAATAAATATATAAATAAAATGCCAGTGGAATTTACCAAGAAGGTAAAAGAATGAACTGTATCAGAGATTCTAGAGCCCATGGTTCCCCACGGATCAACACGCTAGCGGCCTCATGTTTTTGTTATTGCCAGGCGTCTTTTAGCCTGTGTGGAAGTCTGTGAAACAGTTCCTTTCTACTTGTAATACAGTCCCGTGTTGCTTCTGTAAAGTGTTATATAAAGTCAGAAAGCTCAGGATCACAGTTTTCCGATGCCATTTTAATTTTGTGGATAGCACAGATGATTCAGGAGTTATAGTCATTTAAATGCTGTAAAATGCAAAATGCAGCACTGGAGAGACTGCCGTTGTTAAAGGGTTAAATATAAAACAAATCTGTCGCGCTCATGTAGCCTTCGGTGCCGTACCTTACTGCATTACAGTGATATGAATGAATAAATCTTATTGTTCAGGCATAAGAACTTTTTTTTGGTGTCGGTTTTACAGTTCTCAGTCTGCATGTTTTGATGTCAAATATACTTTTCTCTGTGGTTAAATCTGCGTTACCACCAAGCATCTGAACTCCACAGTCTGAACACTCACACACACACACACATGCACACGCACACACACACACACACACACACACACACACACACACACACCATACCAGAACGCATGTCCCAGTCTGAGCGGGCTTGTTTGTGGTATTCATGACCAGAGCCTGGAGCCTGCGTAACTGTTCCATTAGTGACCTGCAGAGAGTGAAGCAAATGAAAAACAATCAAATGAGTAATGGATAAAGTAGACTAGACAAGACTTAGATTAACTCGGTTTGAGAGGAACAAGAGTGAAAGTGAATGTCCACATAGACAGAGGAAATGTGATTAGAGAAAGGGATGTAGAATGAATGAGTGATTGGAGAGAGAAGTTGTGTTTTTAAAGCCCTCACATGTTGCATTTCTCCAGCTGAGACACTTTCCTTTGCAGCTCCTGGTTATGTGCACTGCAGGCAGCCATCCTACAACAAAACAGAACAATCAACAATGATTGATGATACTTGTCCCACAAAGACACTAGCAACCAAAACCAACTTCTGATGTAAAATACTTAATACCTGTTGATTTACTAATCCTATCAATACATGTAACTAATTGTTGTAAAATACAGTTTTTCATCAATTCATGGTCATCAGATATAACCTATTTGGATGTTCAGAGGCTCCATAGTTACCATGGAAACACTGTCATCTTCTACAAAATTGATTCACCAGTAAAATCCATGGAGTTGGATCAATGACAGTGGATGGACACACTTGTTTTATGTTCAGTTAATGATAGATGTTACTGAAAAAGTCACATTTTCTTCAGTTTTCTGTGTTCTGATATAATAATCTTCGAATCTTCAACCACTGTAAAATAAAAGCCTTCAAGCTTTTTCTGTGGACTAAAACCACTCATTATTTAACAGAGCATTTTTCTGAAGAAGTCTTCTTGAATGAGGGATGAAAATAGCTGATTGTATTCATTCATCTCTGAACCCACTTTATCCTCACTAGGGTCCCTGGAGCCTATCCCAGTTACTTATGAGCAAAGATGGAGTACAACCTGGATGAGTCACCAGTTCAACACAGGGACAAACAACCAATCACTCTCCCATTTACACCTATGGGCAATTTAGATGAACCAATTCACCTATCAGTGCATGTCTTTAGATGGTGGGGGGGAAGCCGGAGTCAGCTGATTATATATTGAATGTAATAAATTAAACTTTTCAGAGTCTACATTGTGGTTAACTTAATGATGCATATTATTTTTTACTTCCTTGTACTTGAGAACTGCCTTTATTTGTTCGTGTCTACCTTTATGCTGGCTGTTTATGATGATGTGATTGACCCCCAGTTTTTAATTAATCTTGTTAAAATTAAAAAAAAAAAAAAAAAAAAAACACATATAAGTCTGCAAAGTTCAGAACTAACAAATAGACTCTCCTCAAATCAGTGAAAAGACGAGAAATTGCAAGGTTACTTAGACGGTACTTGACTTTTCAAGGTGTTTGTTTAGTCTAACATTTTGAATAAGTGATGGAAAAAGACCGTGTTCCTGTTGAACGTTAGCAAAAACTCTTTAACAGAGAAAAGGATCAAACCATGTCGTCTCATCTACCCTGTAAAAATGCACCATCTGGATACCACAAGGTGACTTTCATAGTGCACTGAACCATCTGAAACAGGCTGCTGCCACAATGCTGCAAACAACAATATTTACTAGGATGTTTTGGAGAATGTTTATCAGAAGTGAAGTTTGTGCTGAATATTTAGCTGCAGTAAAGGAGGGTTAGAGTCAACAGTATGTTTTATCAACCCTTGATGAAGCTCTAATCATAGTTATCAAACTTTTCAAGCAGAACTATTGATTTTGAGGGAAAATAATCATCAAAATTACAATTAATTTGATGTTCAATTCCAGATTTATTACCCCAGAGGGAGAGGCAAAGGGTTAATGTCTTTGGTTTCATTTGTTTGTTTTTTGTTTAATACTCTAGCAGCAAAACTATTGGTTGAATCCAGACTAAATTGGGTTTGTAGATTGTCAGTGGTCCAGAATAGATGTCATTACATTTTGGAAAAACTAGGTCAAAGTTAAAGTTTTTTATGAATTTTTCAAATCTTTTTTTTTCTTCATTTACTTATAATGGGCAAAGTTTCACATGTCTGCAGTAGCAAAACTATTCATTGAATTTATACCAAATTGGGATTATAGATTCCTAGTGACTCAGAATAAATGTGGCAACATTTTGGGAAAAGTAGGTCAGAGTTCAGATTTTTATGAATTTTTAAAATATTTTTTCTTTTCCCATTTACTTATAATGGGCAAAAATTTAAATGTGTATAAAACATCAGTTTTCTTTCAATTTACTTCAAACTTGGCACATATATAGAGGCAATTGATATGCTGACATTACCACAGGCATAGAAATAATCACATCAGCTGATACAGAGATCCCTGAAAAAAAGGCAAGATGGTGATCCCACCTTTTTCCCTCCATTGACTGATTTCCACAGCCAAGACAAAGGCATGACAGAGGTGAGACAAGCTGGACTTTTGCACAGCAGACTTGCATTCAGGAATGAAAGTGATGGTGACCAGCACTCATTTTAAAATCCCCCCGTTGCGGATGAGAGACAGCGGGCATATGAAGGCACTGGCCACCGCAGGCTTCCATGCCCAGCTTCATGCATGTCTCTCCCACACCGGGGGTAGCAATCACCAGAACGTCACACCTTAGTTGTGGACCGAGAGGTGTTCCTTTTATGCAGCGTGTTGCAATCAAGATCCCACTTGTATCACAGCTCTGTGACTACCTCCTGCGGCGTAACAAAACTGCGATAAAGGTGAGGCCGAATGATCCCACCATTTTTTTTACACAGACGTTGTTGCGGAAAAAAGGCAAAGTATTCCCACAACAGAAGTGCTGTGTAAAAGGGGCTTGTAATACGTGTGAAGGACAGGGTTTGTTGTGCCTGGCCCTGGCACCACTTTGTTGATTCATTATTTTGTCTTTTTAGTATTCACTGATCCAGATGGGTTTACTCATTTAATTTTTGTAATAAAATCTAATTAAAACTGTTGATATTTTCCAGACTCTGGGGACATCTCCTGATTAACCAGCTTTTTTCTTTCCCCTGTTGGAGACTATTGCTACTGCATCAACCTATAACAGTCGACCCCTTATCTGTGCATCCCTAATCATGTTTGCTTGTGACTCCTGAATGAGTTAGACTCTTAAATCCACTCCACTCACGCTCCTCACCTGCTCTCCAGCCCGTCTATGTACTCCTTCTTCTTCTTTCGGCTCTCCTGGGCGGACTGCTTATTACGAATCTTTCTGCGTATTTTCTTCAGGATCCTTTCTTCGTACTTGTTGACGTAAGAAATAGCATTTAATTTTCGACAGCTGCTGGGCAAACTGTGCGAACGGTTAATTGTCTCCATTGTTGCATTATTAACGCTGATAATGCTTTACCTTTGTGAGAGGTAGCTGGCTGGGGAGCGTCACCCCCTCCTTTGCCAACAGCTTCTTCTCATCTTCATTGAGAATCAACTCTTGAATGGACTGTTGGGAAGGCTGTGGGGGCTGGCGGTGAGATAGGAATACTAATATTCAAAACATCATCACTGCTGTTTGATTAAATTTTCCTCCAAGCTTTCATACCTTCTCATCCTCTACTACTCCACCCCCTCCTCTTTTTTCCTCTCCCGACAGCTTCACAGGAAGTAGTTAAATATGCGCAGACTATCAGACCACCTTCTTCACTTTTCATGGCTATCTCAAAGCAATTATGGCGCGAGAACTTAAGTTGCATTTGCCACTCTCACCTTCATCTTATTAAACTGGGCTGCTGAGATGAAATCGATATTTGGTGAGCGCTGAAATCCACCCTACTGGATACCCTCACACACAAACACATTACTCTACTTTAAGAGATCTTGTCTTAGATGACCTCCACCTTTAATAATGTTTTCTCCATAAATCAAGGGACTTTGACAAATGGTATTTTTAGTTTCCTCATAACTGAATTCTAATCACTTTAAAACTTTTTGAAAAGAACTTGCAAAGTCCAAGAAAAATATCCCTTTGCACTTAAATGTTTTTATTCCTCCTGCAGAATGAAAAGCCCTACATTGCTGAGAAGGTTTGCTGTGTACTCAGGAATCCCTCCAGTAAACAAATGTCTAAAAACAGAAATGCCATTTGCATTTGCAAGGCCCTTGTCCCTCAGTGAAAATGCATAACTTTGCCAAACACCAGCTCCCACCTGTTTTCAGCCGGATATACACTACACAGTCGAACGCACATGCTATTCACACGAGGCGTGAACAGGTTCCTCTCATGAGTCAAGAAGCCAAAGGAAAACATTATCCCCTCTCACCTCTTACTCTTCGCTCCAATCACTCTCACCCATGTTCACACACACTGCAACACTACAGCTGGGATACACTTACCGGCTCCGGCGTGCCAGACAGGAGCAGGTCCTTGACGGTTAGAGGGAAACCAGAAGACAGCTGTGGTCTATGCACATCAGAAGGATATTGTGTAATCCTCGTTCTGCCGGTTGGGAAGCCAGGCTCCCAGCCATCTGCGCTCATACAGACACACATGCAGCATGTAAACAAACCTCAGTCAGACATGCCAGTTGTAGGATTGTAAATGGAGAAAAAAAAAAGAGACAAAACATTGGAAAGAATATGGCTCAAACACCACATGCATCATCTCATCTCAACATTCTAATTTTTCCATCATAAAATCAGGTTCCTCCAATGCTCCTAAACGGTAGAATTATGAGCGTTAAATCCATTTCCTGCATTCTGGTGAATTCTTACACACCAGTTTATGGAGGAAAATTTGTATTTACAGTCAGAAAAAAATGTTAGACCATCAAAAATCATCAAAAACAATAGTTAAGCATTCAAGTACTAACTCACTTGACTGCAACAGAAAAGAAAACATGGAATGTCTAAAAACACTGTTTTGTCAGTACAATGCCATAGATATTGATGTAAGACCTCATGTAATTTTGGTTATTATCAAGAAAACCATGGAAAATGGATAGATATCAGCTCTTAAATTAAACGCTTATGAGCTATTTTTGTTGTTATCATTATATTTGTCCAAACAAATGTACCTATAGATGTACCAGGCATTAAAATGATCAAGAAACTAAAGAAAATATAAGGTGGTCAAATATTTTTTTCCATGACTGTATGTAGAGCAGGGGTTCCCAAACTAAAAAAACAAAACAGTAAAAGTGTGGGTTTAATATTTTATTTCATAATAAAGATTAGACACAACACTAATCAAATCTGCTGGTGGAATTTTGCTTTTTTTCACTGAAACTATTAGGATGTGTTGGAAATTAAGTATTAGACTTTATGTTAAAGTGGAAAAAAATACAGCTGTCAAAAATTTTCATTTTTGGGTGTCAGTATTTAATCATTAAAAAGCTGTTTCTGTTTCATGAGGATTTCAAAATTTATATCAATTATTACTGGATCAAAAATACTTTTTCCTGCACATAAAAATAATACTGCATTTAATTTATTTCACCTTTTATTACAAATAAAGTCAGGATTTTTAAGGGCAGAAAATGATGATTATTTCCTATGGTAACTACTGAAGAAAAACTTTAAAGTATTGTTTTTCACTTGATTTTTCTTCTATTTTTTTGGAACTATATTACTGTGCTCGACTAAATCTAAGACCAAAATATAATCCACTTTTATTCCATTAAATTTGTCTGACACCTTTACTTTAATTTCAAATTACTTTTTCATCCCCTTCATCTCCCGTGACAATCCCACACATAGTAAACGTTTATGATAATCTGCAAAAGGAAGTGAAAATTCTCCTTTTTCTATTAAACAAATTATCTAAACCCCTTTTGGATTCACTGGAATATGTGTCATTAACACTGATAACAGGTCTGTGGGTCACACAGGTCACTGGTGCTACTAACACTTGATCAGATTGTAAATTTGCCTTCGAAGACCAAAACTACCAGTGACCCAAATTATCAACTGACCTACAATGTTTAATAACTTTTTTAATACATTGAAATAAGCCAGTTTGTCAGGTTTTCAGGCTCCATAGTGAACATGGAAACACTGGGTCCTCTTCTAATACTGACTCACCAAGAAGACTTATGTAGTTTGACAATGGCAGTAGTGTAAACCACTGATATTAAGTACAGTTAGTGATTTATTTTTCCTCAAAAAAAGTGAAAAAACAAAGCAAAACTCAAAAGGATTTTAATAAATATCTACATTATCAGTAAATTTATCCTTCCTCTTGTGTTCTCTTTCTGTTTCCATCTCTTATGTTACTGAGTTGGTTTTGACCCATGTCTTAAATCAGCTGTAAAATAGATTAAAATCAATTATCTATCACCTAATTTATTTCTCCTCTCTTGCTTACCTTGTTATTCTTCCTTATCCATGAAAATATTGGTTTTAATGCTATTGATGTGGGCCTCTGGGCCTTTTTTTTTGTCGGTGTTCCCCTTGATGTGACCTCTGAGAGTCTCCAACTCCAGACTGAACTGACCTTACATGTCTGGACATGCCCGTCTGCTTGTTTTGTTTTTGTGCAGGTATACTGGATAACAACGTTAAATGAGAATCCACTAAAGCTCACATGATTGTAATAGAAGCTGGTGTTGTTGACAGTGTACTTAGGATTTCAGTTTTGTCTCTAATTATTGCTTTATAATCTTATTTTTATAAGTGGGTCAAAAATGTCCCGAACAACACAGAGGTCATAATTTCAACCAGAGTATTTTATAGTTTAGTAAAAATAAAAAAAAAAAAATAAAAAATTTAATTTTATTGAAATAGAGGTTCCTGACAAAGTCAAACAGCCTTGATGCATTAAACACATTTTATGTGTTTCTTTTATGCATTTAAAATTTAAAAAGGGTCAGTGCTGACCCTAACACAAGAGGAAGGTTGATATGAATAATACCCGAGTTTCGCTGAAAAATCCAAATCTATGATAAATAAAGATTAAATGGTGAGAAAAATGTATTTGGAGGGCACAAATAGTTTGAGGTTTTTAAGGATTAACCTATTAACATTATATAAAATACTTCACATGACAACAGTAAAAGGAATCTGTAACACATTTGACAATAACAGAGGGATAGAGTCCATTTTATTGCTCTGTAACTACTTTTACATTTGACACTTTAGGTATATCTGCTGATTATACTTTAAATTATGCCTTGTTTTGGATGCACAACTTTAAATGGTAATGGTGCATTTTCACAGTGTGGTTATTATTAGTATTATTTCTGTAAGGATCTAAACGTTTCCACTCGTGAATAATTCATGTTGTGAACTCTGTTGAGCTGATTTTATGTTTCTGTTGAAACATTGTGTGACTTACTGATTCCAATGGATGCGTTGGCCTCCAGGGCTGCCTTGGTCTGTAGCCCTGGACCAAAGTAATGAGTGTCCCCAGGGGGGCTCTCAGGCCGCTGTGGGCTGTCCATCTGGTCTGATGGCGGGTCCTCACTGATCCCACTGTCACTATGTGAAGGCGACCAGAGAGGAGAGCCTGACGCTGAGTCGCTTCCACTCAGCAGGGCGTTAAGGAAGTCATCGTCTGCTTGTTCCGGCGGCTGCAGCATCTTTTGGAGAGAAAAGCCCAAGTGTTTTCATTAGTCTGTGTTTTTCACATGATAGCACCTTGGAAGATGACATAGACGTTTAGGAGACACTCAGAATCTGTCAATGGACAACGGCTGCACAGAGCGTACACACAGCTAACACGTATTCATAGAAAACTTCTCACTGTGGTACATACGTTTGGGTCCTGGACTGGCCAGGTGTGTTGGTTGCCATGGTGTCCTGTTTCTTCATGCCGGAGGATTCCATCATTTTGATCAAACAGCCAGTCAAGCAGCTCAATGCCATCACAGCCCTGGAAGAAGACCGTGACATTTTATGGCCACACACAGATGTCTGTCTTTCAAGTAAAGAAAATAAGAATGTAAAGATTTGATGTATCGCCACAACTGGGTACAGGACTGTAGTGTGCAATATGTCCCTCCATTATGTGTGGAAATCCAGAGAATAAATTCCATTTAAATTTAATTTAATTTATTTATTTAAGGGGACATTGCATATTAATGAACATATACATGTATTCATTCATTCATTCATTTTCTTAACCCGCTTAATCCTCATTAGGGTCACGGGGGTCACATGGAGCCTATCCCAACTACTGAAGGGCGAAGGCGGGGTACACCCTGGACATTTCGCCAGTTCATCGCAGGGCTGACATATAGAGACAAACAA
>JAPTGZ010000019.1:28414748-28424955 GCA_029814645.1 Fowleria isostigma
AATAATAATAATAATAATAATAATAATAATAATAATAATAATAATAATAATAATAATAATAATAATGGATTCGATTTTTCTATAGTGCTTGATCCATTATTCATTTTCTCTCACATTCTCACTCTGGTGGTGGTAAACTACATATGTGGCCACAGCTGCCTTTCACCCACCTTACCTCCAGTGCAGCAACTCACACTGGTGTATGCATGTGCATGAATGGCCAGGTCATCACTGAAAATGAGAATTGGTTCTCAATTGACTTACCTGGATAAATAAAGGTTAAAAAAAAAAAAAAGTAATTGTTGACACTTTAATCTTAGTCAGTATGGTTAAAAAAAAAAAAAAATCTATAAATTACTCACCCAAGGGAATAATTTTTGCAAACAAACATTGTTTCATCAGGTTTTTCTTGGTGGGGTCATTAAAGGGTTAATATACATTTCGGTTGGCAACTTGTTTGTACAAAAAAATTCAAGCCTAGAGAAATAATTGCAAAAATGTAAAAAAAAAACCCCAAAACAAAACCCTCCCATGTGTTACTTACATTTTTGACAAAGCCACAGGAGTGACTGTAGGGAGGCTGAAGACCAGCATGTGGCTCAGGGGTCATGGGATGCAGACCCAGGTCCGAGACACTCACTTATACTTGACATACATGAGTTAGTGGAACATTTTATCTTGTTACTGTATATACATACTTTTTTGTATAGTGATATTACACTTATGTAAATCTAACTACATTTAGGTCGTATTTATGCAGAAAAAAAGAGACAGACTGAAATGGTGCAAAAATGTTCAAGCCCTACTATAATAGACAGCTAAACTAACAGCACTCTGGCAGCTTGGAAACTAAGAGACTGAGGGCTACTTAGTTCATAGCAATCGCTTCGAGCTGTGAGGAAGACAAGAAATGCTCTGCGGGCAAACCATCTTTTTCTTGTATAACAAAATTGCAGCATTCCCAGTGGGTGATGAGAGTAGTTGAGAGGCAGCTTTTGGATAATGTATTAAATAAGGGTTCAAATCTGTCAATTTTTTTTCATTCGTTCCAATAATGCCTTCCTTCTTTTACTTGCAAATAATGTAATGTGCCTCAAAAGACCTGGTTCAGGAGAAGATTTTTCACTCCCTACCTCCATGGATCAAGAGAAATCCGCTCAGCAGGGAAGCCACTACCTGTAGTTGAGTCTGCACAGAGTGAACCAGAGTCTGTTCACGGCAGCTGAAAAACCCATAACATCTAAAGTAAGCTGGGATAATAATTGGGAATTCAAGTCACATGCACATCAAAATCTGTAATGTGTGAGATTATGTGACATGTGCTCCTACCTTTTTCCACATTTGTACAGGTGTGCAAACAGTTAAGGTTTCAGGTTTACACCTTTGCATTCGACAGTACATTTCAATAAACATTTTCTGTGTGCATTTAACCTGACTGTTTTGTAGGAATTTCAACAGAAACAATAGCAGATTTTATTTTGTTGCTGTTTATTATTAGCGCATTGACCGATGGGGATCCACGGGTTCTACATGTGGTAGTTTATATGCTGTTGTGTATTCATGCATGCTGTACTGTGTTTGTCCAGCAGTCACCACGATAGCGTTCTGGGTAAAACAACGTGATTGTAAGGCTAGTGTATTCCAAAATTCCTAATATCTTCCAAAATATTGTTCCTATCAACTTGCCATTTTTGCTAGTCTCTTCCTTCACCAAAAATACATAAGTATGTCAAACTGCAGCAGTCAGCTCTTTGTGGACTTTGTGTGAATCCCCAGACTCACATACATGCATACAGAGGCCACTTGGCTTTTATAATATAGATTTTAACATGTTCTCAGAAGCCATTTTCAGGCTGACAGAACCATCTTGGTGCCCGCACCTCATCTCAAACTGGCCGACATAAATCAAAGTGTTCGAGAACAAAGTAATTTTTTTTTTTTCTTAACAAACCGTGATGATATGAGTGGATGTCACCAGGCTCAGCCGAGTCATAAGTGGAAAAATGAACAAGCCAAGAAAACGTGAGTGTGGAAATGGCAGAAAAACTAAGTTGTAATGTTCTGTGTTGCATTAATTAAAAAAAACATCTTTTGACAGTTCTATGTAATCTTTACTGATGCTTCTACACTCACTTGCAGACATGCCATTTTTCTGTTTTTCCCCTATGTGGCAAGGTGAAGAGGGCCCGGGCGGGCTTTGAACCCCAGACTCCCAGGTGAAAGTCACACGCGCCAACCAGTCAGCCAAAGGAATATCCCTATGGCCAAGTAGCCACAGCGCATGATCAGTCGGAGGCATAGTGACAGGCCCGTCACTGTCACATCTAAAACCTATCCCATCATGCATTAGTGCTACTACAATACGATAAGTGTCAAAGGACAAAATAGTAGCAATACAACATCTCCATTTCATTTTTTTTTTGGTGGCGAAGCAATGTCCTCTGTCGATGACGCATCATGGACTCGCATAATGGTCTGAACACAGAACGTTCACTGGCAAATGCTTTGGTTCCCAGTGAAACTGATGCAGGAACCGGCTCCAACACTGGGCTGGCTGGTCTGAAAACAGCTAGAATGTCACGATTTTACATACTCATTGCTGGGGGTGGCAGGAGTGCATTAAAATTGTGTAACATGAATTGTGTAATCACAAATGCTCGGGGTTGAATTACACAAGCGCCACAGTTTTGGTCCTAGTAAATGCAACTGAGTCAGAACTATGGTCCTCCTTTTACAAAGCTACTTTTTCCACTTCCACCCACGATTATTGTATTTTATTGAATGAAGGTCAGTGCTTTGTGATGGGCTCATCAAAGCCATGTTGTTCCCATTTTGGAGTTATGCTTAGTATTATTAACTCAAGGATCCATTCGCTCTTCTTTCTTGCTGATGTCCTCAGGTGAGGTTTGAACATTTCTGCACAGTGCTGTGATGGGGTGTGGGTAAGAACTCACATGCACAGTGCAGTCAGGTTAACAATCAAAATCTTTAATGTGATACAAAAAAAACCCCAAAAACCCCCTCAGGGATCTTCGTCACTAAATCTCATATTTAACTCAGGCTTGAAACAGAAATAGTCAGATAAAACATACAAAAGTCTCAGGCAGCATTGACAGTGCAGACTGAGGGACTTGAAGTCTTCGTCCTGAATGAAAGCAACAATCTGACAATGACTGGGGAAACTGAGTTGCTTACATGGCATACTCATTGGCTGATGAACTGCAGGTGTGGAGGTGGTTGCAGGTGTGAACAGAGGGAGGGCGAGTAGGCTGCAAAACCTGGTGTGGATCATTGCAAGTACTTGTCTTAACAATAATTTTCCCCTGGGATTAATAAAGTCAGTAAATTCTGATTCTGATTCTACACCAGTTCATCTTGTAGCAAAACAACCCCATAAAATATCCCTTGTCTCCCCTGTACATGCCTATCTCCATGATTCTCTGAGGTACGAACCTCAGCTTCTTCCTCCAAACATAAACTTGACAACTGAGGCCAAACCTTAGAACATTTATGCAAAAGCTAAGATCTTCATCACAGTGCTTGCTTTATTCTTGGTTCGTGCAGAGGAGTCTTTTTAATGTGGATGATGATTTTTGGAGAAGTCACCTTCAACATCTTTACAAATTCAAAGCCTTTTCTTTTGGGATAACAATGAACCTATTGAATCAAAGTAAGTTCATCTTTCAGCATTAGTGCACGTCTCCTTCCTGAGCAGAGTTCACTGACCCTGGAGTGCATAGTGTTGTATTAGTATTTGTGTCTGCAGTTGTATGCTGTACCTTCAAACAGAAAACCATATTTATAAAAGTCTATTTTTTTAAAAATTCTGGCCGATTTCTTTAGATTTTCTTGTGATGACAGGCAAAATGACACTGAGTATGAAGGAAGGTACTAATCTGAAGCCACAGGTGTATAAGCCCTCTCTCCCCTATTCTTTCCATGTGATTGTAACCTGAACACTAGACAAAACCCACATGGTTTATATAGGGAAGGTGGCAGCGAAGATTATAGGGGTCTCCACAGACATTCCTGACAGCAATCTGTGACCAGTCTGCAGGACTAGGTCCATATTAAACTGCACAAAACACCTCCTTCACTCAGAGACTGTTCCCCCGGGCAGGAGAATCACTGTAGCCTGGTTCGAATGCAATAGGAATAAGAACACTGTTGCAACATGACAAATGTGCACATTTGAGTCAGTACATTCTGTTTGAGTAAACTGAGTATTATAGAGATAGTTTTATAAGAATGTTTTATGAAATATTTCTCCATTTTTTAATTGTATTATTATGATTTGTGCCTCTGAATGACAGCTAAGTTACCAATCTGGAATAGAATTAATGAACTGACTCTCAGTTGTGACAATCATGCTCCTTTTCCACAGCACCTTTCCAGCACAACTCGGCACAACAACTTGGTTCAGCACGGTTTTCGCGTTTTTCCACTGCACTTTGTAGCTGGTACCTTTTTCGTTTTAACTCCGCTGTGGTTCCAACTGGGCTAAGTCGTGCTGAGTAGGTACTGAGATTACACAGCGGGCCACTGATTGGTCAGACGGAGAGTCTTTACACAAACACAAGGTGTAATGTAAACATCATGCGCTGACAAGAGCAATAACAGAGAAGATCTCTACATAACCTCTGGATCATTCTGGATCATTTTACTCATAGCTTGGTCCACATAGACTGCACCATTCAGTGACACATCTATCAGCATTACCTTATCTTCAGATGTTATCTCTTGTTGGCTTTTAATGATGTTCAGCTTCATCCTTCCGCATTGGCTTTCATAACTTTCACTTTCCTTTTCGGCCATGTTCATTAACGTACCTGTTTATGACTTTCCTCTCGTTTCACCTTTTCTGTGACAAAATGCCACAGACCAAGCAACAAGCACAACAGAACCTCCATGTCATCCGCTGTCGTTACTATTTAGTATACCGAAACGTTTGTTTCGAGTTTCAGTTCTGCTTATCACGCCTACCTCATTGCTCCAAAGTGATCCCAGTCGCAGTGGAAAAGCAACTGTGTAGAGCCGAGCCAGGCCAGGCCGAGCTGGTACAATGCAGCAGAAAAGGGGCATTAGGCTACGTTGAGACTGCAGTCAAATGTTACCAAAATCCCATTTTTTTGCCCATATGTGACCTGTACCCGATCTGCTAAAGATAGTTTGAACAGTACAAATCTGACCCAGGCCACTTTCATATGTCGTCCTAAATCCAATACGTATCTGATATTTTCCAATGCAAGTTCAATCTGAATGGCCAGGTCCCATTTATCTGACCTTTGTGTTATTGAAATGCGACAAACTATACAGCTCTGTGTCCCAGGAGAAGGAGTGGTGGAAAAAACATATTTAGTTCCATAAACACAGTGCAGTTTTGTGTGGTCAAGTATTTCATCAGGACCTCTTTTGCACATGTGGGTCACTTCAGGGTCACATTCAGTTCATACTCAAAACTAATAGAAGTTGCATTTAATGTATAATATGAACGAGCGTACAAAAAAAATCTGATTTCACAAAAAAATCCAAATTATGCATGAAGACCAGCTCTCTGAATGTAGCCTAAATCAATCTGGAGTTGTGAAAAGTTCTCACATTGATTTGTAGAAATTTCCAGACACTTTAAAAACATTAAACTTTATATAGGTAAATATTTAACCCTCTGAGAAGGTGAAAAAACTACTGCAAAACTGAAATGAAAACATCTCTCAACTATTTTTCTGCAAGTGTAAACCGTAAAGATAAAGTAGTTGAGCTCAATGAACTAACAGGGAATATACGTCAAACTGAAATGTGCAGAATTAGGAGGAACTTGACTTGGAATGTGTTTAGCCGAGGGCAATGTAAACTTCCAACCACAACTCTATTAAAAGTGCCATTTTAGTGCGCTTTATTGACTACATTTAATACTACCAATCCCTTTCAGGCGAGCAACTGTCCAATATGTGTCCAAGAGAGACATGTCAGAGCGGAAAAGCGCTGTCAAAAAAGCTCTGGTCGATATCAAAGATTTCTCCACTAGTTTTAGACTGGGGACCTAATGCCCAGAGATAAAGGTGCAGTGCACTAGCTCCACAGTTCACCCTGCTCTTATCACATCTCTTCAGCCTGTAAAGTCAGTGGTCCATAAAACTGTCTCCAGTGTGATATGCCATCATCACATCACACCCTAATTTTCTTGAACAACACCTTACAGTTGAACAAGCATGCTTTGCAATGCATAACAGGAGTGCAATGGTGAATTGGGCACCAGGGGACACCTCCAACTCCTGCCACTTATTAAATCTCAACTACAGTTTCTGAACTTTACCATGTTAGCCCAAGCAGAGAGGAACCCTTCCCCATAACAGCAAAGTGTTACACATTTTGCGTGTCGATTTCCTCATTCACATCCTCATACCCTGACTTAAACCCATAGCCAGCTGGCATATGGCATAAGTTTAAACTGTGAGCTTGCATTTGCACTGTATGCTTTTGTGCCTATGTGCATTGCTGTGTTTGCACAATATGCAAGTGAGTTACAGAATGTGTGAGGTGATGATGAATTTGGGTAATTAGGAGGTGTGTGTGTGTTGTATGTATGTGTGTGTGCGTGTGTGTCTGTCTGGCTGTCTTCACTGTATTTCTACGAGTGCACATAGAATGCAAAACGACTCCCTTAGCTGCCTTTATCTCCCCCTGGGCCTCCCAGACTTTCCAAGCTGAACAGATCCAGCCTGGATGCCCCCCCCCCACTCTCCCAATCCCCACTACCACCACCCCACGACTGCAGGGTCCAGACTGGTTAACAAGCAGCAGAATAAACGCCAGCCAGTTAAATTGTATGTAACTTTTTAGTTCACACTAATAGTGTGACCTTTATTGATTTCTTGTCACTGCCTTCAGCTTGGCGAAACACTAATGGCATTGGTCAATAAAAAACCATGAAGTGGAAGTTCTCAATACCCCTCCCTGTGTGTTGACTACACTCCTAAAAATAGCCAGTCAACCTCCCTCAGAGGCTGGCGAGCTGGTGCTATGACAGCTCGGTACTCTTATTCAATACGAGCTGCACTGTGTCCCTGTTTGTTTCCTCACAACACATGTAAGCGGGCTAACATGCTGAGCCATCTACCAAACACATTTACCCTGACTCCTGTCCCTGCCAACTCCTATTCAGATGGCCAGACACATTCAGTCAGTTCCCTGCCTCATTTAATCAATACATTTATAACATGATGAACAGAGCATAAAATAACTCTGTGACTTGTGTGCACAAATCGAAAACAACCAGCAGTTTGGCAGCTGTATGTTCCGTGGTGCTCCAGGACCGACTGCTTGAATGAATTGAATTCGCATTTCAAAAGAACAAGCTTTAAAAAAAAACTAAAAAAAAAAACCTAACAAAACAAACAAAAAAAGCCCTGTCTCTGTGTAGCTACCACCGACTGTTTTATTGACTGGTAAAGTCAGTGTGTACCCCTGCCTGCTGATGGCTTCCCCTCTATTCCTGCACATATTGAACTTTGCAGGAAGAAACATTATGCGCTGGGTTCAACAGAGCTGACTGATCTCCACTTCTCCTTCACTGCTCTAACTCTTAACGCTTTCACTCAAACTTCTCAAACCGCAATTTTGCTCCGCTAATCAGGCCTGTTTCTACTGCACTCTACACTCCTGTGTTTGTTCTACAGGTAGAGCGCTGGATTCCGGATGCGGATTCTTCTCTCACACGGTGATGCAGCCACTCGTGAGTTGAAGTTCCTGGAAGGGACCCCTGCGGTGCCGCTCCACCACAGTGAGAGAAACAGCAGCAGCGGTATTGATTCACCTCAGAGCCTTGAGCCTGCTGTCACAGATAGTATATCACATTATTTAATCCACTGTTAAATAGGCTGTAATTAGAAATGTGTGTAGCAGATGTGTTTCAGTTTAAGTGTGGTTTGTGGTTTAGTTACAAGTCCCACTATGCCGCCTATTGTGAATAGGGAGCATTGTTTCAGCACCGTTTAAATGAGAATTTTATTTTGACACTGGATTTAAATCTGAGTGCTATTGACGTGCTGGCAATGAAAAGCTAAATGATGCAAATAAAACCTCTCTTGAGGGATTAGCCTTATTGGTGTTTGAAAAGTAGGGCCCACTTACAGTACGTCTACAAATTGTAGCTAATATTTACTGGTCCCCTGATTAAATCTAATAACCGAGTGATGATTGCCCTTGCTGTTTTGTTGCAGATACAGTGCTGCGCAAAAGTCTTAGGCCAGTTTTGTTTTACAGAGTTGAAATGAATAGGGGGTGTACTAGCAAGATACAAATCACATAACTGGGATCATGATATCGTGATATATCATGATACTGTTAACAAAGCAATATTTTTTGTTTATTTAGTTTCTTTTTTTAACCTGATGTGGTGTTGAGGTTTGTGGGACTCGTTTTTATTTTTTTTACTAAAAGAAAAATAATGAGTAATTATTTTGTAAGGATTTTTTTTTTCTCTCATATCTTGATTATATTACATTTTATCTAAAAAAACAAACCAAAAACGTGTAGCACTTAAATTTGTCAATGTGATCTAGCAAAGACGAAACAAAATAGCAAAAATATGAACACCACACAAGGGTTTAAAGATTATTTCCTGTAAAAATGTTATTACAACAGAAGTATGCACAAATACTAAACACACTTTATTTGATCAGAATAGGATCTCCTGCTGTATCACAAAAATGTTAATGTAAAAACTTAAATTATATTTTACAGACATTACAGTTTCAGATTCTGTTCAAATGTTCATATTTTATTAGTTGTAAATAGATTGCATCGTGGACAGTGCCTGAATCATACAACATTAGAGGATTATTTTGTGCAATTAAAATAAAGGAACTAACATTTGCCTCTCAGACAATAAAAAGATGCTTGAAATAAGTATTATTTACCAAAACAGATAATTAAGTAATAAAACGTAAAATTTAAACAAAAAGAAAACCAATCAACAAAAGTGAACCCTGTGCATTTGAATAAATACCTAAAAATATCAATATAGTATTTTTTCATATCAATATAGTATAACGAAATGAAATATCACAATATATTGAAGACCCGATATTTTCTTAAATCCCTAGAAATGAGCATACATATTTATTTATTTGTTGTGTATTTATTATGTGTTGCCTTAAAGGGTGCATGTATGTATATATATATTTATTTATTTATTTATGTATTTACTTTTCTGATATGCTAGTATAGGTCTATATGTGAAGATGATAAGTGAGGTTAACTAAACCCAAAAGATTCAATGTACTTGATTTTTCGTATATTATGCTGATACACTCACAGAAGTATTTAGGCCTAATTCTCAAGATTTATGTGTTTCAATTATATATCAAATATCCTTCCAGTTGTATTACTTAGATTTAACATAAACAGGCCAATAAACTTTATGGGCTGCATATTTGTCAGTCAAATGTAAATGAAACAATTAAGAATGAGATTTATGTAATAGGACCCAGGACCCAGTATGGCATTTGTGACAGTTTCCAAATGATTATTTTCTCTCCATTCAACCTTTCCTAAGTGATTTATCACCATTTATTCTCTGAATGTTGCATTGTTTTCCCAGTGAAAATCATCTATTTTTCTGTTTAATTGACTGATCATGTAGATGTTCATAAAAGCTCAAAGTCCAAGGTTATTATATAAAAACAGAAGAAAAAGTGACTTTTCCAGTAAAACATTTCATTAACTGGGGTCTGTTTCACAAAGCAGGTTTAGTAAAAACTCTGAGTCTGTTAACCCTGAGTTTCCCTCATTTCAGGGTTAACAGACTCAGAGTTTTCACTAAACCTGCGTTGTGAAACGGCCCACTGAACATAAACCCAATATGTCCATCCACTGTCATTGATCCAACTCCATGGTTTTACTGGTGTATCAATGTTAGAGAAGATGATGGTGTTTCTATGGTAACTATGGAGCCTCTGAACATCCAAATGAGTCAAATTTGATGGCCATGAAAAGATGACAAACTACATTTTACACCAATTATTTAAATGTATTGATGGGCTTAGTGGATCAACAGGTATTAAACAGTTTACAGTCAATGCTTTTGGTTGACGGTGGATTTTTGGGTGTTTATGGGTTAAATATGACCACTTTGTTTTAGAATAGAATAGAATAGAATAGAATAGAATAGAATAGAATAGAATAGAATAGAATAGAATAGAATAGA
>JAPTGZ010000019.1:28498360-28516947 GCA_029814645.1 Fowleria isostigma
TGTTTTCTTCAATTTCTTGTTCATTTTAATGCCTGGTACAACTAAGGGTACATTTGTTTGGACAAATATAATGATAAGAACAAAACTAGCTCATAAGAGTTTAATTTAAGAGCTGATATCTATCCATTTTCCATGGTTTTTCCAATAATAACCAAAATAAGTTCTTTCATCAATATCTATGACATTGCACTGACAAATACAGTGTTTTTATTCTTTCCATGTTTTCTTTTCTGTCTGTTTTAGTCACATGATACACACAGGAGTTAGCACTTGATTGCGTGACCATTGTTTTTGATGACTTTTAATGGCCTAATATTTTTTTTTCAGTGACTGTCTGACTTGTTCTACATGTAAAACATATACATGACAGATTTTGCCAAAAGAAAACAGAAGTTACAAAAAAAGTCATACTTTACATACATTTACCTTTTCTATTCACTTTAGTCCTGTGTTGTATAAAGTACTGGAATGTCACACTTGAGTAGATGTACAAGTACCTTACAAAAAAATGACTTTGGTAGAAGTTCAAGTCACCAACTGAAATACTGCTCAAGTTAAAGTCTAAGTATCTAAAATTTACTGTGTTTAAGTTTATCAAGTAATCTACAATTAGTCATACTCAAGTAATGAAAATAAAAGTACATGTAAATGTTTATAACAACCAAAGGTGGTCAGAATATTGAATATTCTAAAGTTTATCCAGGATTTTAAAACATGGTAAAGTAAAACATAAGCAGTCAAAATATTGAAAATGACACTTAAATCACACACTTCAAAAACAAGGTTTTAACAATGTAGACAGGAGTAGGTTACTGCTGCTATTAGAAATGTTAGAAAAAATAGAAAAAGAAAAGGAAAGGAAATTATGAAGGTTATGGTATGGTATGGTATGGTATGGTATGGTATGGTATGGTATGGTATGGTATGGTATGGTATGGTATGGTATGGTATGGTTTAATTTGAACAGGGACAGTGTACGATGATACATTGACGTACAGACAGAGTCATAAGGAAAGATGTTGGTGCCAGGTTATAGCAGAAGCTAATTTCCACCCATAGTCCCTGGACAGGTTGATGTTATTGAATTTAAATAAGTGATTAAATAACAGTGTAAGTAGGGTATATGAAAAAAAAAACCATGTGGCTCTCAAAAGATTGAACCTACGTTGCACTTCATAAATGAGGAATTCATAGTCTAAACCATTGACATAGTTCCAACTTGTTTTTTGGCAGAGCTTCATTCAAGTCTCCTTCACATCAGATCACCCACAGGTTGAATGTGGACCTTTGTTTTCACTTGTGTGTTACGTGATTAAACCCAATGACAAATCAGCTTCCTTTGTCACCGGTAATCCCAGTGATTAAAACACCTAATTTCCTTTAATTTATTTTTTGCAATGAGTAACAATACTGTGCATTAAAAATGTATTAGATTAGAATATGCCATTGAGTTAGGAAATGTAGTGAAGGAAAAGTAAAACTAAATAGAATAAAAATACTCAGCAAGGTACACATTCTCCCAAGACATACTGAGTACAATAATGAAGTATTAGTGCTTTGTTACTGTATAACACTGCTTAAGTTTGGAGTTGCTCTCATCTTGATCTATTTTACCCCCTCTCTTTCTTTTATTTGTTCACTGCCACTTAAATAAATGATTGAGCTGCATTTGCCCATATTATCCTCTTACTGTGAACATTAGATGGATTTTCATTTAAAGATTTAACGAGATATATAAAAAGACAGCATTCTCTTATACTGTGCAGACCAACATACAGTACATTTTAACAGCTGTCAGCATATTTTTTTTTTAATCTTTTTAAGCCAGCCTACTCACCTTCCCATCTTATAGACATGGATATTAAATCAATTCACAGAAAACCTTCTGGAAAAATTACCAGGAAAAAGAAAATGGCCATAATGTTCATGCTGGGGCGGACTTGAGTGAGCCCTATTGAAATGGCAACAATTTGTTGTATTGTTCTCCTTGTCTGTTCCCCTGGATTTGCTGGTTGTCTGTCTTAATGATAGGCCTGGGCTGCAGAGTGTCCTTCTGTCTCCTGTCCGCCACCCTGACACAGAGATGAAAGATGAAATGGAGATTGTGACTGATGCAATTATGGTGCTGCTGATTGAAGGAGAGGCCAAATTATCACCGCCCTGATTGGGCTTTGTCTGGACTGAGAGCATGCCACGCTCTGATTAAAGTGTCGCAGAAGTGTGTGCATGCATGTGTGTGTGTGTGTGTGTGTGCCGTGGACAGTGGAGAGACTTGGAGAGATGTTAGAAAGGGGAAAAAGACAATTTGTCATCTTCTGACCTTCCCACATGAAAGTTACCATTAAGAAGAACACATCTATTCACAATCTACTGAATCAAATTTGATCTCATTGGAATATGCCAGACCTCTTTTATCACCTCCTCTTTTTTAGTCTTTTGAGGCTCTGTCTCACATGGACTCACCTGTTTTGGCCCCTGATTTATCATTTCATTCTCTCCTCCGCTATATATTCAGTCTTTTGCTGCAACATCCACCTTGCGCCACTGGAGGCCCCCTCTCTGTCTTGTTCTTTCAATATAACCTCATGCTCTTTGCATATATTTCTCTCCCAGTCTGTGCATGTTTCTCTCATGGATCCTTTTCCATCTTCCCTTAGCCCACTTTCTCACTCCCTCTCTTTGGCCTCTCTCTCATCTCTAGCTCCACTCTTGCATCAGTCTTTTTCAAACGGCTTGTGTTCAGCTGAGCCCTGACTTCAAACATACATTTTAAAAGAACCGAAACTATCTCATGTTAGGAAAAAAAAGCCCCTGAGTCTTATTTGCCCGGCACTGCCACACTCTTTCCCTCCTTTTTTCCTCCTCTCCATCCAGCCCTCTATCCGTCCCTCCCCATCCAAAATGTTGTTTGTTTATCATCATTGGAGCATTCTAGCTCCAGGTTGTTGCATCAGAATTAGCAGCCTGAGAAGCGCCGACGTATGCCAGCGTGTGCGCATGCGTGCACATCGGTGCTGTTGGTTCATTTGTGATTTCACAGGGAGTTAGTTCATCCCGATGGCTGATCCCAGGAGCGAGCTGATGGCTGTAGACTATTGCAGCCTCACAGCATGGTAACGTAGATGTAACACACATCATATAACTATATAGCTCACCCCCCATCTTCCCTCTGCATAAGGCCAACTTGAAAGGCTTCACTCTCTCTCAGCAGGTTCCTGATCCCTCCCTCTATCTCTTCTATCCATCCATTCTTCTGTGTTTCCATCCCGTGCTTGGCTCACTCTGTTGCAGACTGTAATACAAGACCTTTAAATAATTACACACAGAAATCGTCCAGAGTAGCCGAATGGGAAGCTAAGGCCCAGAGAAATTTAACCCCTTCACCGTGCTGCGGTTTATGGCTTCATAAAGCCGGCTACTGATAGGTAAAGCTGTGATCATCGTCACGTGTCTGTCTCTATGTCTGTTTGCCTGGCCGTTTAAAACTGAGCCTGATGTAATCTGTGGGAAAAACAGCTTTCTAGTGACAGAGTATCTGGCTGGAGATCCCAGGGCTTTATCTGTAAGGGGAATCTGTCAGCGGAGAGCTCTGAGTGACACAGTCTGGGGAAAAAAAAAAAAAAAAAAAAAAAAAAGGAGGATGATCCTTACTTAAGAGTTTAGGGAGATCAGATGTTACGTTTCTCTGGGTGGGTGTTATTGCAAACATGCATAATTTAGTACATTTAGGGCCTTTTTTTTTTGGATAGAAGAGAAGTTTTTCCCACATGCCTACCAGTATTTCCATGGGCTTTGACCATTAGTTATGGAGCCATCTGCAAAGAAAAAAAAAACAGACGGTTCAATTTTACACGTTTTATGTCTTTTTACAATACACTGCCAACAAACAACAAAGTACACAAACAGACCAAACAATCATCTTCAAACCACAACTTTGAGAGGAGGCATTTCAGAAACTAGCATAAAAGTAGCACTCGCCCACTGAACGCTCCAAAGTAAGATCATGCGGAACAGAAATACAAGGCAGAGGGCTACTGTACCATCAATAGGAGAGCAAGTCTTTTTACCATCTCACCTGCCAAGTGTAGGTTGCTTTGGAGTTGGGTGCTGGGATTTGGCTTTGCCCGAGCTCCCACTGATGTATATACGTATGAGGAAGGTTGGTGGATAGAGCCTCGCTCACAGCTTGAATCCTGTTAATGCAGATGGCTGCTACTGCTGGCGTATGGGTAGGGTTTATGTGCATTGCCAATGAATATTTATGTGTTTAAAGCACATTTGTGGTGGGAGGCTCCTGTGGTTATGAGAACAAGACTTTGACTCAGAGCCTTAGTGAGTGTCAAGGGGGTGTAAGGGGCATTGGAGTGTGGCTTAGGGGGATGAGGATTCCTATTCAGCTGGCTTTATGGCTTAAAATGTCTTTGTTTTTATCACTGGGACTGTATCATGAATATACAATTCATATAGTCTGTGAGTGGGCAGTCCACAATGCTTTTACACTTTTAATATTATGTATAACACAGTAAAGAAAGTAGAGGTAGAGCAGGCAGGTAAAATGTCATAAAAACAATGTAAGTTATATTCTTATTAGTGGGGAATCCACAGAGTAACTCACAATATGAGTTGCAAGAGATAACAACTGTGTCACACTACATAGATTCACCAATAGGACCACCAACTATGATTAATGCCACAAAGACAAAAAAGGCCCAAAAGCAAGGGTCATGTGTTCACAGAATTTACACGTGAGATGAAGCGGTAGCTCAGAGTCTCAGCTTATGCTTCTTTAACATGCAATTTTCATGCGTGTCATAGCTTTAGTAAAAATATCAATATTTGGCGGCAGTGTTTCATTATATTGTGCAAAAGGAAGTAACACAATGTAGTCTCCTATCCTATTGATATTTTCTCACAAACTTTCGATGAAAGATGTTGTGGAATGTTATATAAAATACATGCCATATTAACCCATGGAGATGTAGCACTACTTCTGTGTCAGTTCCCAAATGAAATTTTGTCTATATTTAACCTATTTTAACCCGTAAAGACCCAAACATCCACCATCTATCAAAATCATCCACTGATACATGTAAATAATAAGTCTAAAATACAGTTATACATCTTTTCATGGTCATCAGATATGACCCATTTGGATGTTCAGACTCTCTGTAGTTACCGTGGAAGCACCATCATCTTCTACAACATCGATTTACCTGTAAAATCCATGGAGTTGGATTAATGACAGTGGATGGACACACTTGGTTTATGTTCAGTTAATGATAAATTTGATGAAAAAGTCACTTTTTCTTCAGTTTTCTCTGTTTTGGATATAATAATCCTCAATTTTACTCTAAATTTTTATAAACATCTACATGTTTAGTAAATTAAATGTTGGTGAATAGCTGATTTTCACTGAAAAAACACAAAACACAGAAGATAATTTTACAATAAATGGTAATAAACCACTTAAGGATGGTTAAATATTGAGAAACATTTATTTGCAAAGTGACACAAATATCCCACTGGGTCACCTTATCAAAAAAAAAAAATCCTAACAAAATCATTAGGTCATTCATAGTTGCAGAACTTAAACCTTATTAATGAATTGATTTGTAGTACTGAATTTGCTTGTTTTCCGTTGAATGTATTTGCATTATCAGATATTTTTGCATGCAGGTCATTTATGTTGTGAAATGTTTACTCACTTACTTGAAATAAATGAAAATGAATCAATGAATGAATAAATGAATCAATGAATAAATATATCTATTATTATATTGGCCACTATTAAGTGCCTGATAGGGATGTTGACTCTTGAGGTTCAAACACTAGTTTTAGTCAGATGGTACTGGTGTTTTTTTTTCACATATTGTGGTAAAACCACAGAGGAAATGCCGCATTGATTTTCAGGGTGGGGTTTGCAGACTTTGATTGCGATAGTGTAATAATGGAGTGTACTCAGCCGTCCTTAGTACTTCCTTATTGAGCATGTACTGTATACAGTCCAGGGCCACCACTAATCAAATTCTCTCTCTTTCTCTCCCCCATGCCATCGCCTCTGGTGCATCTCCAACATCAGGTAAGAAATTGTTCTATCATTCCACCAATCAATAGTAATATGGCCTGTAGCTAGCTCCACACTGACACGGTCTACACTCAGAGATTTAGATGTGTGCAAATGGCAGCGGTGATATTTTACTCGCAACACCAACAATATTATCAGAGCCCAGGTGGAGCAGCACAGTAAATCCACCTCTCGTCCTTTGTTTGGATCTTTTATCAAGACTGATACTTCCCATGTAATGAAAGCTATTTGGCAAGAGCTGTCGCTGTGTGGCGTCCTGGGAGGGAGCTAAAGATGCTCTGGCTCTCAGTGAAAACAGCTCAGCGCTCCACTCAGCTAGTGGTGCTACTGCCGCCGCCGCTGCTGCTGCTGCTGCTGCTGATGTGTGGTGTGTCTCCTCAGCCCTCAGCCCTCCTGTGACAGCTCCCCCCGGTTTATGACAAATGGCGGGGCGCTGAGCAGGCTAACAGGAAGGTAATGTCTGTTGGTTCATTAGTAGGCCAGGTCACTGTGGGCTCAAGACCAGACGTACACGGCTCTACACTTCTTGCTCAGGGGCTGATAGACAGATACACTTGCCTCTTACATATGCAAGATGGAAAATAGTTCTATTCTTGCACTAAATTTGCACTCCAGAGAGGTGATAATTCAGAATCACCTCAGCGACATGTTCATTTTTAATATCATATCTTGTATGGTCCACTGTTGTTTGATTTCCCTTTTAATAATTCAGCGGAATAAGCCCTGACCTCTGTCCATCTGACTTCAGCCCTAAAGGACTCAGATGAGGTGTCTCCACATGGGGGTTTAATTTTTTTTCCCCTAGATTTTCAGAGCGCTCAGTGGGGTTGGAGGTACCCCATAAGGAAATGGAAGTTTTTTCAGTGGAAAAACAAACTTTAATTTGGATCTAAAAAAGCTGAAAAACAAACACTCGCTGTAGAAGTCCACTGAACATCAACTGCAAGACATGAAGGAAGAGTTCTCTACCAAGTTTTGATGCCCTCATACTAGTTTCACATTGATTTTTATTTAATATTTATGAAAGTCTCATACAGCAGATCACTCTTCTTGTCTAACAAGAAGATACATATTTAGTGAGTTTGATTATTTTGATTTTCTCTCATTTTGTACATGTGTGATTACATGACGTGGCTTGCGTCCAACACCCCCCGTCACCCCGATCTTACCAGTGTGTGTCACACTTTGATGGCCTTTGAAAACATGTAAATGGAACATAATATTTAGTGGCATCTAGTGGTGAAGTTTCAAATTTCAACCACCTGAATAACCTTCGTCCCAAACGCCTCTATAGTGACCAATACCATAGAGTATGTGACGGTATTACAGTTTAAAACTGCATACCATTAAAACACCTTTAAGTAACTGCACAAGCATGGCAGCCCAACGTGATGGACTCCCTCTGTAGATGTAAACAGCTCATTTGAAGGTCTAACTCAACAAGTCTTTATTTTAGATGAACTGCGGTTCAGAGTTGGTATCATCTGAGTTTTTTGTGGATAGCAGTACTAAATGATAAATGGTTACTGCTTCCTAACATTACCTGAACATTATTAAACTAGCCTAAAAAATAGAAAAACAATGTGATGTTAAGAGTTTAAAGAGTGTTGAACTTTATGACGTATCAGGCAAGATAAAGAAAAAAAAAGACAAGAAAACAAAGGCAGATATACTCTCATGGAAAAAAACATATTAGACCACCCTTTGTTTTCTTCAATTTCTTATTCATTTTATTACCCAGTATAAATATAATGATAATAAAAGTAGTTCATAAGAGTTTCACTTAAAAGCTGATATCTATCCATTTTCCATAGTTTTCTTGATAATAACCAAAATCACATAAGTTCTTAAATCAATGATGCCCCCCCCACCACCACCACACACACACACACACACACACACACACACACACACTTTCATCCTAAACCATGGTTTTGGCCAATATACTCATCACAGGTCCTTTTTCATGGTTACTCTTACCTTTTCTATTCATTGCAGTTCCGAGTTTTTTGTGGATACCAGCACTAAATGATAAAAGATTACTGCTTCCTAACATTAGCTGAATCTAAAAAAGTGCACATCATTAAACTAGACAAAAAATAGAGAAATTACGTAATGTTAAGAGTTTAAAGAGTATTGAACTTTGTGGTGTATTGGGCAAGATGAAGAAAAGAAGACAAGGAAAAATCAAACAAAGGCAGATAAACACTCATGGAAAAAATTATTAGACCACCCTCTGTTTTCTTCAGTTTCTTGTTCATTTTAATGCATTTTACAATTAAAGGCAGATTTGTTTGGATAAATATATGATAACAACAAAAATAGCTCATAAGAATTAAATTTAAGAGATGACGTCTATCCGTTTTCTGTGGTTTTCTTGATAATAACCCAAATCACATAACTTCTTACGTCAATATCTATAACACTGTACTGACAAAAACAGTGCTTTTAGACATTCCATGTTTTCTTTTCTGTCTGTTTTAGTCACATGATACACACAGGAGTTAGTACTTGATAACCATTGTTTTTGATGACTTTTGATGGTCTAATAATTGTTTACGTGACTGTAGTAGCTCTCGTCTGTAAACCTTGCATAGCGGAATTTTTTTTTAGATCTTTCGAAGTAGTCAAATCGATAAATAAAATGCTCCGCTTTCACAAAATAGGAGTTTGTTTAGGGGCACTGAGTGTTTTCTCCCATAGGATATTATAGGAAAAACAGCCACGGTTCTCCCCAACAGCCATTTCACCTGAAGATTGGAATCTCCTCTTTAAGAACATCTCTGGTGTGTCTGTGGTAATGAGCTGCTGTGGACTCAATCCCACTTCAAGCACTTGTCATCAGTTTTTAATCTCAGTATTATTTATTGATAGCTGGCAGCATCAGTATTTTAGCCCAGCCTCGCATTATCAGACCTCTGTAGCGCTCTGTCCTTCATCTACTCAGCTGCAGTGCCCCCATCCTTATACTCTTTGTTTTAACATCACTTCGTCACTCACACTCTCTCTCTCTCTCTCTCTCTCTCTAACTAAAGGCTCTCAGAGGACCCCAGCCAAAACTGCTGGCCCTGTCTGTCTATTAATAAATGGCATTAACCACCTGGCCCTTCTGGGACTATTCATTTTAAAGATGAACTACCTTAAAGTACAACACAATGCAGTCTCATTTTTACTGCCTCCTCATTACTGCTCAGGGCGGCTCAAGACTCATCAGCGACCCTCCTCCTTCACCCTCCTATCCCACCATCCCTCTATCTTTTCATCCCGCTCCAACCACTCCCTTCGCTCGCTTGTCTGTAGGAGCGAAAGGCGATCACAGCATCCATAAGTAAATCAATAGCAGAACAAGAAAAATGATTAGAACTACAATGGTGAGAAAGTACCCTTTTCTCCACATGGATTTCTAATTTTGCTTTACTTCCATCACCTCCTTGGTTTGGCCTTTTGAAAAGCATATTCCCAATTCCCAGCTCTGTAAAATGCACTTAGAACAATTGTGATGATAAATCTAGGCCCTCAGTTAAAGTGTTTATACTTATATAATTACCATAATAATCAAGTTTATTGTGGAGTGGCGTGCTATGCAGTACCATGGGCGTTTCATTCATATCAATTATTATTATAAATGCACTACAGTGACTGTACATCTGCACAATAAGCTGCCCAGGCCAATTTACTGTGATCCATGACAATGTGGTACACCGCTGGTCTGCTAAATCGTTTACAGAATAGCATATAGAGCCTGTTCTTGGCTTTAATTACTCTCACTCTAAATAAGCTCCAGTATCATGTTTACTAATTCCACAGTGGACAGCTAATATCAGGATCAAAGAGATTACTCCCGTTAAAAAGAGGTAAGAAAGAAAACACATCAGCATTTGATTGGCCTCTCATTCTCATTTACTCTACAGTATTTTTAAAGGGTTTTCATCCCTATTACTTTTTTTTGTCTTTGTAGAGGATGAATCAGAATGCTTGGAATCGTTGCACACGTCTTCCCCTGTGTCTGAATGTCAAAATATTTGTTCCGGGTTTGTTTTAGAACCCTGGCAAACGGGTGAAGGGAAGTTTTGAAGTGTAGAGGAACAGCCTCATTATACTCACCAAGCCGCACAGTTATTCTGTATGAAGTGGAGATAAAAGCGAAAGAAAAGCTGAGAGCAAGAAGAAATAAAGAACACGAGGAAAAAAAAAGAGTGTGGAGGAAAAAAAGGAAGCTTGAAGGAAGAGAAATGTGGAGAAAAAAAGGGGCTGGATCAAAAGCATAAGGGGGAGGAAGGAAGGAAGGAAGGAAAGCGCCATTTGTTTCTAAAAAAGAAGCAAAATACAAAGCGAAAGAGATCAAATTATAGCAAGAGATAGTGACTCCACCGGTATGACTGGTTTATCAGCACAGCTTAATGGTTTAAAGTCTCCGTCTCTCACTCTTTCTCTCTGAAGTCCTAAAGACAATTTCAAATTACTCCACGCTGATATGGCTAATGTTAATTAAAAGCTGAATCCTTTAGTCCTTATTGTGTGCTTATGTTTGAAGCGTCAGACCCTTTTTTTTTTATTTGATTCCTTTTTTTTTTCCTTTTCTTTCTAATTTAATACAGCCCCTAAATAGAACCATACTCTCTCACGAAATATATATATAAATATTTTTTCATTGTTTGTGTTTATTTGTTTGGGAATGGGATTTCTGCGCAGACAGAGTTCGTGCTGCAGCCTTTGGCCTGTGAGCAATGGGTTCAATTCTAGCCGTGACAGGAGTGTCCACACCAGGTTCTTCGGAGCAGATATTTTAATCCATCATGTGTACGTGCCCCACTAGCATCTGGCTTTTGACTTCTTTCCTTGTTAGGGTAGAAGAAAAAAAAAAAAAAAATGGGAGCTAATGTGAAATAACTGTAAACCCTTAATGTAATGCAAATTAAATTCTACATTATTACACACTTGCATGTTTAAGAAGCTTATAAACACAAATTATTCCAAAGCAAACAGCTTTTTAAGTCAGCATTATTTTAATCACATACAAAATTCTGTGCATAGACATGTCACCTAGTTTGGCACCTAGTATTAATTCACTCAGCACTTATGGATAGGACATGGCAATAAGAGAACTAATCTGAGCAAAGAGGATGTGCGGGGATGTGCATAATTGAATTCTGTTCTATCACATGTTATCTGTTTACTTTATATATCTGTGTGTGTCAATGATTGGTTATGGACTGCCACTCACAGAACTCTGGGTTACAGTCACGGCCCAGTGTGCAGCACAATGAAAGCAGCTGCCTAGCGTGCCTTTGAAGACGAGTTCAGAGGGAGCGCTGTACACATGCTTGTAGATCACTAGCGTAAATTCCTCCACCTGACATTACACAAACACCGCATTCACGCTCACACACCTTTTGCGTTTACATAAGAATTCATGCAAAGCAAGCATAAGGGCTGCTCGCACACAGATGCTAGTTCACGTACTCAGATGCATGTGGACACGCACACACACGCAACCGACACACACACATATTTGGTGTTTCCCCAGATAGGTGGTTTCAATCCAGACACAGTCCTGACATTCTTCAAAGACTAGGCTCCACTGGCCCCGTTTCATTTTTTTTTTTTTTTTGTCTTGTCTGTCTGTTCTCGGAGACAGATGTACTGTATGTTCTGTTGAACTACTGAATCGAAGAGAATCGCTCTGTTTTTGTTCACGGATACGTCAATCACAATCCATCAATAAACCATCTGGCACCTACTTGGCAATGAGTAGTACTTTTGCATGGTATAATTAAACCAACTTTGTATCAGTGATTATTTGGCAAAAAATAAGCACATTTATCACATTTCACGTACTGCGGTTTCATCTAAATCATTCTAATATGCCATTAAGCCCGGAGTAGGAAGGAACCATATGTAAACAAAAAATATTGTCTTTTTTATTACTTGACAAGGAAGCACTCCTTTTGCATTTAATTTCCACTGAAAATAATACACTTTGATGTGATTTAAGCTGGATTTATAGTTGCACGTAGGGCTGCGTCACATAGGTATCTGACGTCGGTACAGTACAACTCTCGCACTCGAGCGTACTGTTGTGGCGTCGTTCTGAGGAACTGTAGTTTCCCTCCAAATCTGATGGTGGCAGTAGTGCTGGTATCAGCTGGTTTTACAGCTGAAACTGAGTTGTTTCCATGGTTTTGATATCTCCCGGCCGGGATTTCCTGGTTTAGAACAATAGCGGTTGACACGGAGCATTGTCTTTGTGAGCTTGTTTAGGCCAACAAATATATCATAGTTCTATTAAAAGTATTACAGAATAAACGACATAGAAGGAGGCAACACAGGGGATGGACCGTGCGACCACTGAACCGAAACAAGTTAAATGACCGGGAAGACCAACATCTAATAATTGCATAACCACGCAGATTTTTCTGGAGCAAAAAGTAACAGTCAAGAACAAAAGTAAAATAAGTAATGAACAAAAACAAATGAACTATCTAAGGCGGAGTCCATCACTTTGCTCCTGTATAGGCCTGGCTTCACATGAACATAAAGTGGTCAACCAGGAGGCAGTGTCTCTGTGTTGCCTCTGCATCGCCATGCCGTTAGTAGTAGTAGTAGTAGTAGTTAAAATTTGGAAGAGGTGCACATCAAGGCTCTGTGGGCCAACATGTCGCTGTCCAAAGTGACGCTGTAGGTAGTGACACATGACATCCGCGCAAGTATAAATCCAGCTTTACTCTGGCATCTACACTAAACAAGCTCCATAAGAATGTTATGTTTTGACACATTTGATCTCCAACTGCAGTTCCTGATGTTTGGATAATGCATTTGATTGTATTTCAATTAAGTGCTGAGCCTCAACCTGTAGTCACATTGGAAACTAAAGACTGTCAGCCTAAAGACGTTGACTGCTACAGCATTATAGTTGCATGTGATCACTAAGTTGACCATGTATGTGCGGTCATTGGAGAAACATATCTGAAGCCTTTCACCATCAATAAGAGCGGATAATTTGACCCGTCTAAAATCTATTCTGACACAACAAGGCAACTGTAGCTACTGTAGCTTTCTGGTTTGAAATTCTATCATGTTTGTATCGTCCCACATTGAATATGCAATCAAATCGCTCCCCTAGCAGATGAAATGGCATCCAGTTGACTCTCATATCCTCCACATGCATGATGTGAATGCGCCTCATCGTGTGTGTGTATGTGTGATGAGGGGGTTGTACCAACCCCTGGGATCTGGTCTGTGATGAAACATTCAGGAGGAGTTGCCAGAGGAGTGTATTCAACACCAGGCTGTAAAATGAAGCTCTGGAAAAGCAATCTCCAGTCACAGAGACCTATTGCTTTCATTACCACCAAAGCTCTGTGCATCAAAGGCTGTATTTTACTAAGATAAATGCTATGTTGTGAGTCGTGGACGGTGGGAGGGTCTACAAGCTCATTTGCATATTTTATACACGCGTGCTGCAAACACAAAGAGCTGGATAAAACATTACCAGAATCTTTATTTCATTCTCAACCTACCTACTATAATGTATAGCATAGAACCCATACAGTAAACTCATCTCATACACATTAAATGAAGATAAATCGATTACATTAATTGTACAGTATTTGTCATAAAGCCACAGATTAATGCCACTGTTTGCTGATTCAGACCCCGTAATGATTTATGACCACTTTTACAGTAGATAATTTTCAGCATGCACATTGGTCATTTCAAGGCGCTGCATGTGGAAATATGAATGTAAGTGTTCAAGTGTGCATGCAGCTGTGGCGAGCACGGGCAGTAAACAGGGAGCGAAGGTCCATGCATGTGTTTGCGGAGGTGAGTGAGAGAGCAGTCAGCATTTATTTAGCTAATCAGGCAAATGAGTGTCATAAAGCAAGCCAGAGGCATGAGGAGAGCAGAGTGCAGCACAGAGGAAAGCCATCGAAAATTTCTATTTCCTTTGGGAGTAGAACAGCCAACCCCACCCACATACTGCACACAACATTTTGGCAATTAAACATTGACTGATGCCCTGACTGATCAAGGTTACTGGGCCAAGGTGAAGCCCAGTGAACAGTGTCACATTGCTTTATGGTTCCTGTCCCCTAGGTCTCCTGCTGTACAGACCCTAATGCAATCAGTCCATTGACACCATCCTCAGCAGAAAAATGTTAACACAGTACAAGTAGTTTCATTAGGTGCTTTAAGCACTGATGAACTACTACAATGACCGGAAATGGTTTCATGTTCCTGCCATAACGACGTGGGCGGAGTGCTAATGCAGACTGAAACTGCTATGGTGACAAGAATGACAAGGTTTTCCAGTGGGGGAGAGTGGGGTGATTTGTGCCAGTCAAGTAGTGCCATCCCTTGTTTCTTGAAAACCATAGAAGAAATTGGTCATCTGACCACATATTCTTGAAGAGTTATTGAATTTACTCAATCTGCAAAGAAGAGACACACATAGCATAAGAGGTAAGCACATTTTAGCTCAAAAAACTGTGTTTTGCCTTTCAAAGTAAAATTTCTATGATCAACTTTTTTTTATTATTGCTTCTGAACAAATGTAGACATGTTTGAAAACATTTCACATGTGTTTTAGTACTTAAGTAGGCTGCACATTGAGTCTATACAGTGAGCATGTTATTAGCTTTAAACTGCTGGATCATGCTAGTTTTTCAAAATGGGATGGCCGGGGTCATTTGTGCCAAAGGGCCTGGGTTAAGTTGTCCCAGTGGCACAGCACTGATTTCAGTGTTGAGTTTGCATTATGTTATTAAAGAGCAGTTTTATTCAGTTTTTAAGTGGCCTAAGTCACAATGGGATGTTCAGAGACTGTCCAAAGTAATTTTATTCTTATATGTTACATAATTGACAGAGAACGTTCTATGTATGTCAACAGGAATCTAGACACTAGAAAATATGATTTATGTCAATAGTTTTACAGGTTAAAATATCTAAATAAACCTTAAATTAATATTTTTTTCATTGAATTTGTCTTGCTTTTATATATCATTACAGTTTATGAGATATAATGTTCTGTTTTACTTCAACAATCACTGGCACAATCTATTCCAACATATTCTCCCCAAAGGCACAACTTACCCCACACCAGGGGCATATGTACATACTTAAGTTGGAGACATTACTGTTATGGCCTCACTTTAAAGTCAGTTTGAATAAAAACTGGCACAATTCACCCCACTCTCCCCTATTGACCTGCTCTTAGATAGTGCTACTGATTGTTTTGAAATAGTCTGAACCCGAATCTAAGAAGCTGATGGACCTTTTTTGTTAACACTTTGATAGACCCACTAGTCCCATGACAAAGGTCCAAACACCTGCTGACAGCTGTTGTGCTGCCAAACCACTCCAGCAAAACACATGGTGTGGAATATATTTTCAATACATGCAGAGACATAAATTAATTATAAATTGGAACGGTTTACACAGTGAAATCAAAACCCCTGTACAGGTTGGTTCCAGATGAATACTTGTACCATTGCACTTGTACTGAATACTTATTGTAAGCCTCCCTTATATGCAGAGCTGTGTGCAGCTGTGTGATATGTGACACTTCTAGGTACTGTAACATTTTTGGTGAGTGCACAGGCTGGTAGTGAGCATCGAGGCCTCCGTCTGCATGGGCTGTCTTCTGCCAGCCACACAGACCAGATCCCAAAGGAGAGATGCAGGTTAATCAGACATGTTGCTCTGAATTAGAGTTTCACAACCTGTCACCACCACCACCCTCGCTGATTTCCTCGGCCTGCCGTCCTCCATTCGGTGCCTTCACGACACCATGTTGCTCAGCAGTAATGGAAATAACCGCCGTGTAATAGACTTTTTTGTCGTATCCAGTGGTGTCAAAGCAGCATGGGTTTCTTGTGACATGGCTATTGATTCCTGATTGGATCTGCTCACCAGCGAGGTTAGGGATGTACAGGAGAGATGCAAGACCAGCCCTGGGGCTAATGGGCCAAGGGGCCAAGGCTGAAGGGTAAGGTCAGACCTGGATAGAGCGCTTTAATGACCCCGTCTTTTAGGTAAATGACTCATTTCATTATGATGATTTACTGGAAGCCTCTTCCTCAGTCAGCCTGTTATTGTGTGACTTTTTAGCAGTCTAGTGTTCCCTTTTGTTTTCTCCTGCGCTGTTTTATTTTCTCTCGTCCCCCTTTCTACCCTTCATCCATCCATCTTGCTGTCTTTCTCTCAACTAGCCTATCAGAGAGAGGGTCATAACTCAGGTCATGTCTATAAAACCGTCAGGATGGCAACGTGCATGGACCTTGCATTATGGGTTCAGCTCGGACTTCATTACCGCAATTAGACTGAGGTGCTGGTGGCTGGCTTAATGGGCGACTACTTAGCCCATTTGCCACAGTGTATTTCTTTTACCACCGAATGATTGCAAACCACAAAATACTGCAAGAATCCATTAGACAGTCTTCTCTAAAACACTCGCTTAGTGCTGCCATGCTCACTTCCAAAAACTAGTAACAAAGAATGATTGCAATAGAGTGTACAACAGAGCCAAATTGATATGTAACAGAATGTTGCTGCCTGAAAAGAGAAACAAGACGCGATTTACAGACAGGCTTTTTTGTTCTTCTATTTTTCCTTTTTTTTGGGGGGGATATCTGGTTGGCAAAAGTTTCAGAGACAATAGGCTCAAGTGAATAAATAAATAAACAAAACCAAACCAGGCCTAATCTAATATGTTAAAGCCTGTCAGACGAGTGGGGTGCCTGGGGTGGGGTGGGGGGTTATTGTGCATATGAAAGGCCACTGGAGGATTAGAGTGAAAGACCAGACATGGAGAGAGACCAACATAATAACAGAAAAGCAGCAGTTCAGAAAAGCATAACAACGGAGGAGAAAAAAGAAGGAGAGGAGGCTATGAAAGAGTCGGAGAGAAAGAGAAAGAGAGAGAGAGAGAGAGAGAGGGAGACATTGCGGGAAGACCAGAGACAGTATTTTTAGGAATTAAAGATTTATTGAGTGGTGAAAGAGCAGTAGGGGTGAAGAGAGTAAGAGTGGATGGGAGAGAAGATTGAACCTGCCCGATCATTTCAAAAGACCTGAGTGGAAGCCTTTTTGTCCTTTATCATCAGGGTTTGAAAAGCATGTCCCAATTAGGACGAAAGAGGAGGAGAGAATAAGCAGGCGTAAGCACACAAGCCCACATGGACGCGGCGGGGTCTGCGGGGTTTCTGCTACCTGGTCTGAGGTCTGTAAGTGAGCAGCTGCAGTCAAGAGATTGACCTCCCTTCTGCAAGGATCCTTCATTAATTCATAGAGCAGTGGACCCGGGTGCTTTCAGTGCACCAGGTGTGGCCTTGAACGATGCCTGTTAAAAAAAAAAAAAAAAAAAAGAAAAAAAAAGAGCTCATTTCCATTCTGGGGACTTTAAGCACTTAGGCTTGTTATGCCCAGTAGGGCAGTACGGTGCAGTATGGAGTAGCGCAAGCAAATCAGTGTGTGAACCGAGCCAATATGAGTCACATTGCTTAAAACTGAACAGGAGCATAGGAGCATGGGTACTCTGGCCTCCGTCTCTGTGAGTCGCTTTGGTCTTTTGTTACTGACTAGCTGGGTGAGTGACTTCCACACAGGCTGGGTTATAGATTCCTTGATTTCAATGTTATTATCATTATTATTATTTTAGTGCTGGACAAATATTGTGACAGGGCTAACAAATGAACAAACAAAACACCAAGACAATACAAGACAAAACATCTGTCATACTAATTCAGAGACTTCAATACATACAAATTCTTTGTCACTAGACAAGACAGAACAGTTCATAGACATTAAACAAAACAAAGGCAGGTGCAGACAGAGGGCTATTTACAGGTAAGTATCTGTGTGTGTGTTTGTGCATCATTATGTATGATTATTTCCTGTGGGTTCATATTCAGACGGAGACAGAAGAGGGAATGAGAATGGAATTGACAGTCAAAGTAGAAGGGTCAAAAGAGATGAGTGAACAAAAAAAAGAAAAATCAGAAAAGAGCGAAGGACGAACATTCAAAGTCCACAGATCTTGAACCACACAGTACAGGAACAGCTTTTTACTGCTGTTATATCTCTTTTGAATAAGCCTTGATGCACTTTATTTTGACTTATGGGTCTGGCTTATTTAAACATGGTCTTAACATCTAGTTTTTTATTGTCCCTTGTATGGTGTTATGGTATCATATTTTGTATGTTTTTATCTGGCTTATAACAGGTTTTATTTACATTTTTAGTGATATCAGTGATATCTAATGATTAATTTCAGTCTGTTCTTTATTTATTTTAGTCTTTTTAACCATGTTCAGTGAGCTGCTGGATTACCAGTCCATGTTTTTTGTCTGTGCTGTTCTTAAATTGTCTTAAATATGTGCCCTGTGTTTTTTCAATAGTTTAATGTTTAACATACGATTGAGATGCCCCCTCCAGACTGCAAAAGAAATCTACCTACAGGTATCAATAAAGTCACCTTGAACCTTGAGGTGTTTGAAATAAT
>JAPTGZ010000019.1:28608578-28632609 GCA_029814645.1 Fowleria isostigma
ACCAGTAAAACCCATGGAGTTGGATCAATGACAGTGGATGGAGACACTGGGTTTATGTTCAGTTAATGCTATATTTTACTTAAAAAGTCACTTTTTCTTCATTTTTTTTCTGTTTTGACATAATAACCTTTCAATTTACTCTGCGCAATTTATGAACATCTACATGATCAGTCAATTAAAAATAGGAAAAGAGTTGATTTTCTCTGAAAAAAAAAAGCAAACTTCAGAGGATAATATAATAAATGGTGATAAATCACTTAGGAAAGGTTAAATGGAGAGAAAAATTCTTTTGAGAACTGTCACTCAAGTCACACTGTGTTCTTATGGGTTAATCAGTTGGTTGTAGTGTGCCACTTTACCTTTGGATTGCACTTAATATAATACACTCTTGTACAAACAAGGACAAGCAGTGGTCAAGCAAGCTAGGTAGTGAATGAAGAGACAGAGACATGTAAACAAGGACAAAGCCAGGAAACAAAGAAATCACGTTATTTTCAGATATTACACATTCTAAATTATATATATTATATATTATATTTCAAAGTGTATAATATATTGTTCTATAATGACTCTATTTTTAAATGAATTACAGAATATAAATTTGAGCACATTATTTACTTTTTTTTAGCAAGTAGCCATATAAAAAGTAGGATAATGAATGTGGAGCCCCTCATTAATGCTACATATACTGCAACAGGCTGATGCACGATGACAGGCATGGGGTCTTGATCAATCTGAAGGGGTACATTTCACAATAATGGTTAACTTGCTGTACACAATACCTAATTTGTTCCCTCAATTTGCGTGAATCTTCTCACTAAATGTAGCTGAAGTGCACAGACCAACGTCAGGGCAAACAGAGGGTACGCGTTCATTGTCCAAAGGTTCACGCCCAAAATAAACCGAATGCAGCAAAACAAGGGGAAAATAAGAAAAGACAAGCAGAGAACAGTGTCTAAACACACCACAAAGACATGAGCAGAGGTGCTATTTATAAGACATAGGTGTTATCTTATTCTAAATTAATATTGTGCATATGTGAATTTTTTTTTATCCTCACTATTTTCTGGTGATCTTGTTTGTTTGTTCGCCTCTGTGTCTGACAGTGTGTGCACAATTTTGAGCATGTGGCGATAGCGTCTGACTTATGAGTCACTGACATTTGCAGTGCTGAGACATAAGTCAGAGCTTTATTTTACCGGATTATTTTTAAGCACAGAAAGTGAGTCCATGTCTGTATCGTACAGCGCTGTCTACATTTATCATGATATGTTGTCCTTACATGTTATTCTAGTTCTATGTCTGTCTGGGTGCTCTGTACATTTGTCCCATAAATGGCCTCTGATATTGACATATAGCCATAAGTGGAAATAGTTCGTAAATGCATGAAGGATTTGCTGTGAGGGGGAAAAAAAAAAAAGATACATTTTGGTCTTTTTTTTTTTGTACATCATGGATTTTGGTGCCTCTTTGAGCTGCAGCTGCTATGAGTTATTAAATGCATGTATAGCAGTGATGCATACAGTGCAACTGTGCTAGAATTTAATGTCGACATTTGGGTAATTTAAAGTATTTGGGATTATGGTTGTACGTCAGCCATTGTACAGGTTCGGTATTAGTTCAGTGTCCCATATAAAAGGACTCTGGTTGAAGTGGTATAAAGTGAGCATTTAAAAAATAGGCAAATTGGAGAAAATGGAAGTTATGTGCATTTTCATAAAGTAATAGGATCGAATAAAGTAGGCTTTGTCAACAGTGTATAAACTTGATTACAGGAGAAGAATGTTCCTTTGCTGTTTCTTAAGTGGTTGCGATGTTTTTTTGGATGAAACCTACTTATAATTTAGACTTGTCATCAATCCACACTACTGTTTTACCACCAACTACATTCATTCATTCATTTTCTGAACCCACTTTATCCTCACTAGGGTCACGGGGGTCGCTTGGAGCTTGTCCCAGCTGCTTAAGGGCAACGGCGGGGTACACCCTGGATGAGTCACCAGTTCATCACAGGGCCAACACATAGGGACAGACAGTCACTCTCTCATTCACACTTCTGGGCAATTTAGATTCATCAGTTAACCTATCAGTGCATGGAACCTGTCAGTGCATGGTGGGAGGAAGCCAGAGTACCCAGAGAGAATCCACACAGACACAAGGAGAACATGTAAACTCCACACAGAAAGGCATGTCCTGTAAATTATGACAATAGCTGGGATCAGTTAAATGTTTGCTGCTTTAGAACTTAATCCAGACAAGTGTTGCTGTATCACTTGATGTGCAGTAACTCTTAAAAACATCTCAGTTGAGAGGGTTTTTTATTTTTCTTCTATCTATATACACCCTGTTAAACAGATTTATAAAAGTGTCACTGCTTTACCACAGCCCAATTAGTAAACAAGTGAACATGAAGTCTTTTTTTTTTTTTGATGGATTGTCCAACATCTCATTCTGCATAATTCAGGATGATGTCCTTCCACCGAGAGCTGAAAGTATTCTGTTGGCTGAAACCATGTACAGTAAAGTTTCTATTATTAGGTACAGATACCTTGAGGATTGAGGGTTGATACTGTAAAGAGAAATGTTTAATGTATGTAATTAAATAGACAGGGCATAAGTGTAATGTTTCTGCTGCATTTGCAGCACCAGGCCTTATGTGATAAACTGTTCCATGCAACTCTGCGCACATGCCCAGGAGACAACATTTACTTTATTCTCTCTCTGCATTTTCCTCTGTTGGCTTTGCATGCATTGTTAAATGGGACTGATGGAAGCGCCCTGGCCATTACTCACTGCATTGCCTGGCTAATTTCTGTGCTCTTACAAGTACAAAGATGTCAAGCAGGAGCAGCAGGCTTACCTTGGCTTCCCCTGAGACCATTAATCCTTTGGCTGGTGTCGTCCCTGCCTGCACTGGCTCACCTGGTTCACAGGCTGCCAGCAAACTGCTGTTCCCAGCCTTTTTCCCCACTCTGTCTATTTATTTTGGTTCCGAGTCAGCTCCCATCACCAACAAAATCTGATTGCAATGGAAGAGCTGAATAACTCTTTAGGCATATAGACTCCATTCGTAGTGTGAGAATTGCAGAATCTGTGGAAAGTTTTGTTGTGGAATGTATGTGTGTATGTGTGTGTTGAAATAGAAGAGAAAGAGAAAGTTATAGAGGTGGAAGAATATAAGTTGGTGAACTACATGTAGTAAAAGTGTCAGTTTTATTTTGAATGACATACAAACCATAAACTTGATACAGCACCACTGGCTCATTCTCACATATTGTTTGGATATTTTTTTTTCAAAGATTAAGTGTAATTCTATTTAAAAACAACAACAACGACAACGCCTTTTGAATGAACAGCTCAATTTCTAAAGCTGTGACCAGTTTAAGGAATATTTTGTTTGTGTTATCAGGTCCATTCTATTTCAATAACTTCATAAAAATAATGAGATGAGCCTTTCTTTGCTAGTGAGAGGGGGGAAAAAAATCCTATTTTGTTAAAGCTTGATGATTTGACATCATAGCGTTTGGAGCTCGTCTGAAAATGATAAGATGATAAAGAAAATGATTTGTTTTTTTTAAATGTCTGTGCTTTGTTCATCACTCAGATCAGCTGACTATCAGTTCATCTTCCTGAATGCATACTGTACAATGGCCTGGGTTGTAGGTGTTGGCCTGTTCACAACAATAATACTTGACTGAGGGAACTGCCTTTCACAGAGTCATTACTGTAAAGTATTTGCTGTAATGGTGTGCTATGATGTGGATGTTTCAGACTACAGAGTCATAATAGTATGCAAACAAGTATAATAACCCAAGCCGCACAGGTTTTAACCTTTAACAGAATGAGATCATACTGTGAGGCTGAGCATCAAGATGTTACCATAAACTCAGAAAGACACATCATGTATACAGAGTCACTTCTCACATGATTTCTACTCATACAAAGGTTATGGTCAAGTGTAAACACAAACCTCTACATTTGTGCACTGTGCGTTCATGCTAGTCTTGTTCTTTTCTCTTAGATTTGCTGTTTCCTTCTCTTTCAGTAGGTTTTTTGTTTACAATTAGTGTTCTCACAAACAATTAAAAATGGGAGAATTTAAATGGAAGATCATATCTTCATCAGGCAGAAAATTGAAGGAAGTTAATGTCATAGTGGTGGCGATGGAGGTATAAGGTGAAATCAGAATGTTTGTGTGTAGATTACCTTTGCAATTTCCAGAGAGAATGCAGCTTGTAATGATACGGGATGTTCCCAGGAAAGGTCAGCTGAAATTGCAACAAGCGTAATTAGTAGCTTATCAATAATGCATCCAAGGGTTGAGTGTGTGTGTGTGTGTGTGTGTGTGTGTGTGTGTGTGTGTGTGTACATGTGTGAGTGGACAGGTGTGAGTGAGTTAGTGTGTATGTACCCACACACCCATGTGTACTCAGCGATGTCCACTGAGAGCTTCTTCTCCTGACATTCATTAACATAAAACACCTATATGTCACTCAGGGGAGCTGCTATAAGCATTAGCATGCAGATTCCCACTCACAAATCATCTCTGCCCCACAATAGTGTGACTGATGACAGTATGGACTGAGGAAAAACTTCAAGAGGCACATTGACCACTAAGTCAATTACTATTGATCACAGTGTAAAAATTAGGGGCCATAAGGGGGGAGAATATGAGATAAGGGTATATTTTGCATGAAACATGCAGAAAATATTGGAGTATTATGCAGGACTGGTATCAGCTCTCATGCAATCACTGGCTAATTATCTCATAGTGGAATACATTCCCTCAAGCACTGTCTAGGTCCAGGCACACTCCGTATCATTGGTTAGTGCTGAATGTCAAGTTTTCTCTTAAAGAAATCATGGTTTACTTTTTCTTACCTATAAAACTTCTCAGAGTTGTACAGTGATCTTACTGATTTATGCTGCACAGCTTACATCTATGAACAAGTTATTTGACTTGTTGTCATGGGCTTTACTTATGACATTTTTTAGTTTTAAATGTCAATAATAGACACGTCTTCGTGAAACTCCATTATGGGACATTATAACACTGCTCTTTCTGTCTCTTCAAAGGTTAACATTCATAAACCAGCTGTTTGTACTCATTTTATTGTGTAGTTGTGCATCGGGGACCTGATAAGAAGCATTCTTTTCATCCTGGTTTTATTACACTGATAACACATTTCCAAATTTTTGGTTAGGGCATCTTTGAATGATTTCATGAAGAGGACATAATTGAAATATTAAGTTAGAAAAATGAAAACCGAGTATCTTAATTCATTAGAAGTGTTCCCAGTCAGATACTAGCCCCTGATAAGGAGATCAAGATTGAGGTACACTGTGCTTCGCCCACAAACCAGCACTTTCCTGCCACATCGCTCTCTTTTAGCAGATGAGGCATGTGAGTTCTGATGATCAACATGAGGCATTGGTGTTGAGTAAAGAACAAACCTGAGGAGTGTGTTAGCCATGGGAAATGATGGGTTTAGATTGCGGGGGTCGAGTGGACCATGGGGACTGTGTGTGTTTGCAAGAATTGTAGGTGTGTGATGCAATGATCCCAGGTTCTTTGGCCTCTGCCTGTTGATAAGTTGCTGCAGAACACATGAACTGGGGAAACGGGAAGCAAGCGAGATGAATGTGATTGGATTGCCGGCCGAGTGCAGCCTCTCCCATCTGTCTCGGAGTCTGCCATCCCATCTCACAGGCGGCAGGAGGTAATTGGGTTCATTGTTCTCACCACAGGATCCCCCGGATTGAAAGCTTCATTATCTGGATAACCATGAATGTAAATGAACCACACGTATGCAGTGGGGTAATGGGAAAAAATAGATCATTGCTTGCCACAACCACAACACACAGCACATCCCAAACACATGCAGTGCTGATGCATTTATTTCTAATCGCATAAAAAAAATACCTGCACATGTGCAAACATGTTTACAGTAAGTCATATGTTCATTTGCTTCATCATGCACGCTCACATATTAGACTTGCGGTACTGAGTTGGATCTAAAAGTCTTTTTGTGTCCTGCAGTGATTCTGTTTGCGATTAAATGCAGCTGTCTTCAGAAGGAGTTGACTGCTGATGAGGTAAACCTTCATGACTGTAGCTAACAGAACTCTGTGTGACAATGCTGTGATGAGCTGCTATCCACACATTTCTCTCTAAGCATATTTGCATGAGTGGGTGGCATCCTTAAATTCACTGAAGCCTTTACCATGAATGGCAAGAGGGTGTCTGAAGAACACCAGTTCAGGCCTTATGTGCTTTGAATTATTCATGCAAAACTAATACATAACAGAATCCCAGCCACATCTTTCTCTCTAATTAGGCAGAGTTTGCGGCTGCATGTTAGAGCAAAGCCTTTGGACAGTTACTATGTCACACTTGATGACAATGTGCTGATAACTCCAGGACTCACTGGTGTCAACTCTTTTCAGGCAGTAGAAAGGGAAGGGTTAAAGCATCTGCCTTCTGAAAATAAACAGCTCACAGTGGAGCCCAACCACTCTCAGATCCTCTGGCAAATCCATCAATTAGCTGCAGATGTGATCTGTATTTGAGATTACTGCAATTTAGGCATGTCGGGGAAACAGCCTAATCTGGTCTCTGATGGCTGCTTCAGTTTTCAATTTGCTTTCCAGGTGGGACCTGTGATCTGGCAGGACCTGGGACAGTATCCTACAGAGAGAACTGTACTAAATATCCATCTAAGAATGAAAACCCCATCCCTCTGGATTCATGGAAACCCACTTCAATTTGAGCTCCAGTTTGAACACTGCATTTATGGACACTTCAGTCACACCCACTCTGTGGTGAATAAGAAATGTTACCATCAGGATGGAGCTATAAGGTATTGCATAGGTACTTTATGTACAGTGCTCAGCATAAATGAGTAAACCCCAACAGATTTGTCACCAAACCTTTATTTTTCGCTGAGAATCAACATATCCTATGGGACACTATACAATATACCTTGTTCTCAGTCAAGGAAATGTTCTATAAAGCTCAGTTTTGTCCAGATTTTTTGAAACTGTGCTTATGTATATTAAGATATTGATTAAAATCTTACTTGTCAAAGGGGTGTACTCCTTTATGCTGAGCACTGTATACCTTTCAATGCAGTTCTATTTGTGCACTTGAAATGTTACTTAATTGTTGGTGTTGTTAATCTTTAACAGTAATGACTCTACTGTTGTGATTGTAATTATCTACCACAAACACAAATAGATAGGACATTAAATAAGTGCTAATTAGCCGTTGATACCATGGGCAACATATGGTGATAGTATCAATCGTTTCATTGGTTACCCTGATGTTCCGATACTGAGTACAAAGATGTGAACAAACTCTCCAAATAATCCAATTTAAGCGCCCGGTTCCATCAATGAGGACGGACACGGTGTAGGTCACAGGACAGGAAGCAGAGAGGAAAGGAGACATGCAGACAAGGGGTGGACGAGTGTGGAGCAAAGTTCCATCCTCGCCGCCTGTGCCATGCTGTGCCTTTGCGTCTGTTGTAGGGCCCTGTCAGATTGTGTTTACTTTCCTGAAGGACGTTTCACCTCTGGAAGCCCGGGAATGAATGGAGAACTCATTTCTCCAACAGAGACTAGTCAATCACTCCACATTTATTCCCCTCTCTCACAGTGACCTCTCCCTGGCCAGGCGAACAATAGCACCCTCGAAAACTGCAGATGAGTTTGACTCAAAGCATGGCCTCATACAGGACACATCAATACTGCTTAAAAGCTACGGGAAATCAAAGAAAAACACTGCATCAAACAGAGGCCGGAGGGACCATTTCTACTACATGTAACAATAAAGTTTAAACCTTGTTCTGTGTATGATGCATAGCCACTGCATACTTATGAAGTTATTGCAGTATTCAGTGCTTGAGTAATGTTATGGCTTTTGGTGATGTATACATTTGTTTGTTTGTGCATCAGCATTGATGCTGGGTGGATGATGGTTTCTTCAACTGAAATAGGTTTGAAGCCTAGCATGGCTGCATAGTTAATGTCATGACTTGGGTCTGGCAGATGGCAGGAACAGTTAGGGATCTCATTAGATCAACCAAGCGGCTATGCCTCGTTGCAAAACCTTTCATTAAAGTTCCATTGCTGGAATAGTACTATCTCACAATATTGGTCAAAGTCAAAGGAGGGTAGAGCAAAGCGTTGAAATGTTACATCTGTGTAAAGCGGAGAAATTATACAATACATGTGTGTAATTAGGAAATTGTGTTTGTGAGTCCATCTGTGTGGAAGTGAAATGTACAGTATGCATTAAGTGGACTCTTTGTATCTGTGTTTTCATTTGTCTGTGTGTGTGCAAGTGTTTGTGTGGGTGTGATGAGTGATGCATCCTTGCTGAGCATAGCAAACAGGATTATAATGGTCACAGAGCACATTTTGTACCATTTGCCTTGTAATTAACTGGAATTTGTTCAGCATAAATGCACCGCAAGCGTGGGAAACTTAAAAAAAATCTTCTAGTTTGAATTATTGACAGTTGGTGAAAGGAGGCAGATTTTTTTTTTTCTGAAGGAAGAATTCAAAGTGCCTTCATGTTAACACTTATTTTATTTGTATTATCTTTAATGACACAGAGGCTAAATGGACCATAGAGGGAACTGATTAGTGATACCCTACTGCCTGTCAGCCCCGAGTCAATATGGATGTTTTATGGGTTTTTAAAGGACATTTAAAATGAATTTTTATATATGGTTTAAGGCATGGGGCTAATCACAGCATGCAGTCTTGAATGAATGATGCTGTGCACTTGGAGGCATCAGCGTGGCCGGTTGGCAGCAATCATTACATAGAAGAAGGACATCAATGTAGAAGGGATGATTGTAGATAAAGCGAGAAACACCTCAGACTCAAACACCTCCCTTTAAAGGCCCATTTCTACTATCAAGTGAAGGCACTATTATCTTAAATGCGGACTGATGGCTGTTTGAAAGGAAAGGGAGATATTCTGACAATTTCTCTGTGATTTCTTTTTTCAGTGATTATATGTACTGGTAGCAGTGGACAGTATCACCAGAATCTTCTATCATGGTACATATAATTTCATATAAGTTTAGGGCTGTGCTTTATGGACAGAAAATGCATTCAGTGAAAGGGGTGATTCATGATTGTAATCACTAGTTGTTTCTTTTGTCTCCATGAACATAAACTGGAAAAAAAAAAAGATTCAAAAGTATTTTTTTTTTTTTTTAATTTACAAAAAACTGAGCATAAACATTGGAATGCTTTTAGTGGAAAACGGTCATGTGATCTCATGAGTTCAGATTGAACCTGTTCCAGAATTGTTTTATCAATATGACAATGTAGGTAATTTAGATAATTCTCAGGAAGTTAAAACTTAACTGTTCAAATGCAATGTAGGTTATTTTCAGTATATTAAAACAACCACAATGCACTGCTACATACACAATAACATAACATTCTTTAAAATGTAAGTTAAAGGTTCCATGTAGGAGCAAGAACCTTCCGATCCTCTCCATATCATAGGACAACAGTCACACAGTTACAGTTGTGCTCATAAGTTTACATACCCTGACAGAATGGGATGATCTTGGATGTTTCAACATGACAATGACCCAAAACAAAAGGCCAAGTTGACCTGTCATTGGCTACAGCAAAAGAAAGTGAAGGTGGAGGAGTGTCCATCTCTGTCTCTTGACCTCACTATCATTGATTCACTATGGAGAGGTCTCAAACATGCAGTTCGAGCAAGAGAACCCAAAGTCTAAAGGAACTGAAGGTGATTTACTAAGAAGAAGAGACAGCTTTACCAGCTGAGAAAATAAAGTGCCTCATCCACAAGTGCCACAAAACCTTGAAGCTGTCTTTGATTTTAAAAGGGCGAGGCCAATAAGGGTATGAAGAACTAGGGTATGTCAACTTTGGATCAGGGTCATTTGGATAGTTTCTGTTGTCAGAATGATTTAAAAAGAGCAAACACATTTGTTTGATAATAAATGGTTTCACCCAACCACTAGCCACGAGTGAAAGAAAAGTTTTTGGATTATCATTCATATTATCTGAAAAATGGCCAAAGAATCACAAATTCTGCTCAGGTATGTAAACTTATGAGTACAGCTGTACATAGCAGAAGTGGTGTTGCTTTCCAGTGAACACACTTTTAATGTCTGATCAAAAACATCTTCTTTATTCAATCAGACATTCTCAGTACAATTTTTAGTAAAGTGCCATGTTTTTATGTTTATCTAGTTTATTAGGGCATATAGTATTTTACAATTTATGTCCTCTTAAGATGAGCATGTTTGGAAACCTGTGGTACATCATAGGGTAGCACCTTCAAACGTAAAGAGAGGTTTGATCTTTCAAAGGCAAGAAGCTGAGCATACTCTGGATGGCTTTGCCCTCTCAGAGGTGGACTGAGTTTAGTTGTTGTGAGCATTACTGATCAACACCTTAGGAAAGCAATCGGCAGAACTATTATGCACAGTGATTTTTCTCTGCTACCTCTGGTGATGGGAGAGCACGGAGGCCCATGCCCACAGCTCTCTGGTAGATGGTGCTTTGCTGGGATCTGTGAAACAGAAAACCAAGCTATTTACAGGGAATACAGCAGCCTCAGAAGTAGCTCCTAGCCTCAGGGTGCAAAATACTTGAAAATAAGCTCCTGGTCTCTTTGATGTGTGTGTGCACCAAATCTAAAGGCATTTCAAGTAGTGCTGCCTTTGAGCCAAGGACAAGTCTAAATTGTCTCTTGGAGCTGAAGATGGGTGAGGTGGGGGAGAGGGTTAAGTAAAAATCAAGAAATGTAATTTTTTTTTCTGATAGTTGCATTACCATAATGTGCACTTCACACGCCTGCTGACAGGAGTAATCCCAGTGGTGTTTTTTAAGATGGCTATCAAGGATATCTGGAGCACCATAGGTTTATTGTTCATTCACTGATGAGTGAAGACAATGGTCTTGGGAGACTCTTCTGATGAGAAGATGAGTTTTTATATAGGGGAGACATAACACTCGGTCCTGTTTAACAGCTCTAATATGATGGAGGAAAACTGTTCTGGAGCAAATTAAGTGAGTGGTTTATAACATCTGCCTCTTCACAGCTACTTCATTCTGTCGCTAGTGTGGCTGCTGCATTAAAGGCTCTGTTCTGCATGGCAATCTGCTGCTGCTGTTGTTGTTGCTGCTCAACAGTTATTTGTCACAGGAGATAAGGCATCGAGCAGCTAAAACACTGATTGCATGTCTCCCCGCTTGGAAATTACAGAACAGGGCAACATACTCAACTGCTGAGTTGAGGAAAGACATATGAAAAAGATAAAATTGTCATACATGGAGGAATAACATCTTGAATATCAATGCACAGATAAAGTTATGTATCTAAAAATATGATGAAAGGAGAAAGAGAGTAAGAGGAGATGGAGGACTTATTCACATGAGAACAGATAAGACGTCAAGCGGCGCTAGATAGTTACTCTGCATGGTTCCGGGGTAAGCTATGGCTGGTAAAGAAGGGAAAACGTGATGGCGTACTGTACAAAAAGCTTTCCACAATTTCATCCAGCCCATAGACATGGTAAGACTCAGACAGCACACTGCAGAGAATCCCAGGTGGTCTGAATGGCACACAACATCTGAAAAGGCCTCAATTTTGAAATAGGATGGTTACTAAACTGCTGTAACCACGGCTTTTCAAGTTTCCTTGTGCTTCAAAAAAAGAAGATGAAAAATAACATTTCACAATCTCTGGACCTTGAAAGCTTTCTTTTGCTCCAAGTGGAAAAAGGAAAAGAAAATTTCCAGACTTTCACGCTTCAACAGTTATTTGGGCTCTTTTTTTTTTTCCTATTCTGTGGCCAGTGAGTCACCTTCCTCCATTTTTCCCTCAGACACACTGTGGAAGCAAAGGTCTCTGTTGTGAAGACAAGGGTGAGAAGGTTTGCTTGAGGATAACTGTAGAAGAACAATATTCCATAGTTTGACAAAATATAAGACCCCTCTGGCAAAACAGCAGTCTTGTTCTTGATAGATTTACACAGTCGGGTCAGGGTTCAAACATAATGGCACTGGGGCCGTTTTCTCTAATCTCAAAATGGGCTTCGGCAGCTGAAAGTGCGGCTGTATTTCTTCTTTGTTGCCTCAGGATTTTGGGCATTCCACACTAATCATTATTCAGAGTGGGCAATGGCCTTGATTCATGTTGTGACCAACTTAAATTTTCACCAGGTTCATCACACTCAACAAAAACCGTAAGATTTCACATGCAAAAGCCTTTTCAGAAAGGGAAAGTTTGTGTTGCTGTCCTGCTTTTTTAAACGCTGTCAGCATCATCTCCGACTTCCTCATTATTTTATTTATGGACATTTTGAAATTAACAAGAAACCCATTTCAGTTTAACTTATTTCCTCTCCTCCTACCCATATCTTAAACCTCATGCTATCCTCAAACTAAATGAAGATACTGCAAGAAACATCAATTCAGTATAACAAACCTACTGTTACAAACTCTTATTAATGTGCGTTAATTTATTGAGTTGCGTTATGAAATGCCACAACTGAATTTAAATTTAACAGTGCAGATGACAAAATGTTACAATATCTTGTGTCATGGATAAGAAACGATGGCCCTACGTCATAAAGAGAGAAGTTTACAGACAGCCGTTGACCTGGTGTTGGCCAAAAACTAGTCTGTCCAGCCATCCTAGTTTCTCAATAAGAAATCCATCTGGAATCACAGGACTTGAATCCAAATATGAAGGCGGGACTAACAGGCGCCAAGTAAACCAATCACAGATAAGACGAATGTGACACTTTTGACAGAGGAATTTAAGAATACAGGGTGTAATCTGTAATCGAATTCTAATCGACAACAGTTGTAAAGAGATTTGTGGACTTGGAACAGACTTCCGACAAAAAGAAGTCGGTGTGACAGTATGATGCGTTGCAAAACACCCAGTCCCCAGACTTGTGATTGGTTCAATACAGAATAGATTGTGCATATTTCACAGCAGCTGGCCCAATTCCAGACTGTTTTCTCAGTATTGAATACACTGAGAAAATCGGACGGCTGGCCAGGCTATCCAAAGACAGTCTGGGACAAAGGGCTGACCCACTGAATACTCGACAGTGTGACTATAGTGTGACTGTTATTACCTATGTTTCTGTAACTTGGCACGAAATGATGCATAGATACCACTTATGTAACAGCATGACCATTAGCTTAGCCTCAGTGCTTACGACTATAGCAGCACAAGTTGGTGATGTGCTGCGTGACGTCTTGTTCTAAATGGTATCACTGCACAGTCTGCATACACGTCACACCCTGAAGGCTGGAGATTCAGCCGAAACCGTGAGCCGGTAAAGAAAAATCTCCTCTAAATTCACTTGTCTGACAAAAGAAAACCACCTATGAATGGAATATGGAAGACATAACAAATACCAACTTATTAACTTACGTCACACCCACGTTTATTAGATCCATGTCAGTGTTGCTGCTTAACTTATAAGTCTGCTAAAAATCTCACAGTCTGCTGGAGCCTTAAGCTGCAATGCCACTCTGCCATTGCATCAGCATAATACTGCAGTTGCACTTACCAGTAACAGAAAAAACATGAGTGCAAAGTTTGTTATAAAACACTGTTTTACATGAAGACTCTGAGTTTTGTTTTGAGCTGGAGGCACCACTGAATTTGTTGGAGGCGGACACTTTGAAATTTGCCTTGGAGAAAAAATCCTGACACTGTGAACACATTAGATCTGGTCAGTTTTTCCACAACTAAACCTACTCAACAACGCAATCAGTCATGTGATTTACATGTCAGTGATATTTTGATGATTATTTGCTGTCTTCAAGGTTCTTCTGTTTTCGCTGTGAAAAGTATAAATCAATTCATCAGGCAGAAGTTGTGTTGGTGCTGGAGTCTAGATGTGCTGTTGTAGTGGTCTCCGAGGGCAGGGCCTCCATCACTGGCTGCCATGGAGACGGTATTTATTCTCTCCGTCTCATTCCCCTATTATCCAAACGTCTTTGATGTCTGTAGAGGGAAGTTGTGGCAATAATTCTAGGCAGGATTTCTTGTCTAAGCCTCCTGTGTTCAATGAAGGCACCTGCATTAATCCTACGTAACACCTCTGATCAAGGATTTAATTTAGAATTGGAAAAGCTGTACACAGTACAGTTCTACAGGCCAGATCATTGTGTTGACAACACCAGTGATGGATGGGTTTCGCCTTAGGCGGAGGGAAAGCCAGACATCACCCACTTTGCTTCTTTTTGTGGGTACTACAAACTGGGAACAAGAGGGAAGTTTATTGATATTTGTGTATATTTGTGTCTTCTATTTAAACGCTTTGTAAATTCATAAAAACTGTTATTTTTAAGTCAATTATTTCAGGTTTTTCTAATTGTCAAGACAGTGCAGTCCTAATGCTGGTCAGTTTTTTACAGGGGGATTTTACAGTTGGTCCAAGTTACTATTTTGCCACTGTGTGATTTATTTTTCACTGAGCAATCTTCCAAAACAAAGATGGTCTTTGGTTTTACTCTGAAAAAAAAAAAAAAAAGAGGCTATTGCATCTTTCAATTCAGAATGTTTTACTGGCGGCTGCATTGATTTCTCTTGTTACTGCAGGTCAGTGAGAGGAAATTGAATTGGAAATTGTAGAAACACTGTTATTTCATGTTTTGGCATTTGTATTTTTTCTCACCACCCTCTGAGCTTTCTGAAGTCAGAGCAGAAACAGAAGAGAGAGAGCATTACTGTCAGGACCGTTAAGTGACTGCTCTGACTTTGGCTTCTCTAATATCACTGTCCTCCAATGCAAAAGGTTACGGTCACCCCTGTGGATTGAGACCATATTGCTTTGCATTTACGGCCGCCCTGTCTCCTTCTCTTTCGTGCCTGGCTTGCCTTTGGGGTTAGTTTTGCTTTTACATGAAGAGCATTGGGTCAAATTTTGTTGGATTGCTGTGTGGGATATTTTGCCTTTGGGGAAGGGGTGAGGTATGGATGTACTGATGGGGTTAGGGAGGGTGGGGAGGTAGGGGAATTATTCATATTTAATCTTCTGTTTCTGATGTTTCTGTTTTACACAAGCGTTGACTCCTAACTTCAAATTTGTTTGTCTGTACATGGAAAATGTGCGAGTTTGTGTGGGCTGCCACTATTGCAGGGCAGCAGCAACTGAGTCCTGAAGGCACTTTTGTTTGGCAAGAATAAAACAACACATGTACACATCTCACAAAAAAAGATCTCAGAGGAGGATGTAATTTTTTTTTTTTGCCATGTGCAGTCTATTTTAACCCTCTGATAGACAGGGTGTAAATACTGATTCATCAAGCAGATATTCACATCCTAAGTGTCACATTAGACTCTATTTTTTGGTCTCAATAAAGTAAAGCAATCCTATTACCATTCACTACCACTACTACTACTGCTGTAGACAAGAGAATTAAGCAGAGTCATGACCTCAGATTGTATAAAAATATAATTGTTAATTAAGCCACAGATTATTTTCCCCATTAATTAAAAGAGATGTAACAAAGTTGGAACAAAAAAAAAAAAAACACTGGTAATCTTTTATTGCCCAAAGTGATGCTTTGATTTTTTCCCATCACTATCCAAAAACACAAAACCTTAAGATAATTCATTGATCTATTTATTAATATTCATCTAAAGCAAAACATTTGAAAATCTAATTTTACAAGGAAATGTTTGTTCTTTTTTCTTTAAAAAGTCTTTTGGTTATTTGATTAATTTTTGCAGCTCTTCAGGAGAAACCAATACAAAATAAGAAATTATACTGAGAGTTTAGTTCAGTCAAAAACTGCACATATCAAAGCATATAAAGTTCTGTGAATCTAGCAAATGTTTCACCACCTTTACTCATTTGTAAGGCTGTTTTTTTGCCATCTTTTTTTTTTTTTTGGTGAGGAGTAGAAGAACTATATGGACTATAAAGACTATATGGACATGAGAGTCAGCTAAGAAAGAGAGAGGAGTGAAACCTGCCAAGTTAATGTAACTGTTAACTTGAAAAATCAATGACCAAATACTATCTTGTTAAAAACCAACATGTAGTTTCAGCTCCGTGATAATTGTTGGTTCCATATTTAGAGTTAATAACAGTATTGTCGACTCTCCATTATGTCCAGTATATTGTTTAGTGCCAGCTGATGTACTTGGTTGGCTATCTGACAGATCATGCAATCCAATATTACATTAATGCTAACGTTAGCCATGTAGCTAAGTGATCCTAATCGACTTGAGATACATATATACGTATATATATATATATATATTTATATTAATAAAATATCAAGAGTTCTTTGAGAGTGTTCCTACTGTAACTTCTTAGTCACAACTTAAGTAGATGTCAGGAAAATAATTCATTTTATTAAATAAACAGTTCTAAAGTCTGGCTCAGCAGGCCAGTGAGCTGTCAGTCAAAGCCCACATGGCAGACACAGATGGCATCCGCTTAAAAAGTTATGATGCCATGAAAAAGCAACTTGGAATATTTTTTTGTTCCATTTTGCATGTTTATTCACTCATGAACCCAGCTTCAAGTGGCTGATCCAGGAACTGTATGTTTCAGCTCTTCCGCGTCACTTCTCAGCCCTTATCTCTTTTGTTGTTGAAGGTCTACAGTAGATTGTAGAAGGGCCAGTCTAGATGTTAAACATTACATTTCAATTCATATTCTGTTCATATTTCATACGTAAGTTTCCCTCCATTCTCCTAAATATTCTCATCATATCGTATTGTTTCTAATCCCAGGTGAATTTCAGTTTCCAAAATTGTGTTTGTGTGGAACATGTAAGTTTGAAAGGCCGATTTTTGTCCAATAACAATATGTTTACAGTTTACCCTTGAATAAAATTGGCACATTGTCTCACCCTCTTCCCCATGGGTTGCTAGATTAACCAGAAAAGCACCTTATGAATTAATTATGGAGAACACAGAAATGCTTGTTCAGTGCTGAATAAACTCATTTTTTGGGTTTTTTTTGGTTGTGGTATGTGCCTGCGCGTAGTAAAGTTAAAAAGCACAAGCTATAGAGAAAAATAGTATTATTCCCTTGTGGATGTTAGAAACACAATAGATAAATCGAAGTTGAGATAGATATTTTATTTGAACAACATAGAAACAACCGTAAGTGTAAGAAAACCCACACAGCTATGGATACTGCTGTCAACACCACTTGTCATTATGTTCCATATTGTACATGTCTATCTCCAGTTTCCTTTGACAAGGTTTTTGACCGAGGTTTCTCTGTTTGGCCATTTATAGCATAGTGAGCTGAACCCTGTATCGTAGCAACAGTAACTATGGGAATAGAGACCTGTGGAGAGGTCAATGTGATGGCCTCCACTTGGCCTCTTTACAAAGGCTTACACATTGATTTTTCTAATTCACAACATCTCTATAACCACCTCCGCCACACAACATCCACCTCCACAAGGAAAACAGGAAAAAAAAGGCCTGTGTTGTTCATTTACTCCGAAGAACATAATGTTTATTGGAGATGATGGTTGATTTTTAACAAATAAAACACATCAAAACTTGGTTGGGTCCTGTATTTTATTCCATCTCTCTTTTTTTTTTGCCATAGACACCTTCTGTTTTCACCTCCCATTTTCCTTTCTTTTCCACCGTTCGTGCATTTCATATCAGCTTTCGTCCTCGTGGGACAAACTCTCCGGGGACCTTTAATTGACAAGTATGTGCAAAAACTAATCAGCGGCAAAGCAACTGCCCTTTAAAATGATGAATTAACTAAACTAATTTCAGATAATTCCTCACCACGCCGGGCCATGCTGACAGCATCAATTGATATTTGAAATGAAGACACCCCTCGTTTATGCCAGTCATTTCACTGCAAACCTGAACCTGCCAGGAAAAGGTGGCCCGGTTAATAAAACTGCTCACAGACGATTACAGCAACTTTTCAGATCGCCGAGCTGTATGTAATGTGACACAAATATATACAGCATGCTGCCACAAAATGGGTGCGTAAGGTATACATATTCAAGGAGCCATACCCGCATAACACTATAACACACACATACACATGCATATCCACACACTTGACATGACATTACCGTGAGCCCAGTCTGTAGTTAATCATATGTACACATTCACAAGTTGTAATGAATTAATTTGGAAGTGTAGGTTTTAGTCTAGGAGGCATTAGCCAATTGAAGTCCGTGCTTTATAAGAGGGTTACCATTTTAAAGTGTATTTCTGTGCAGATGCCTAACCTTTTCCCCTTAAAGCCTCCTAATGTGTTCTGTCAACACGGTCTTCTCCCGGAGATTAATTCTGTTGGACAGTAGTAGTGAGTTTTCATGGCAATAAACCAAACTGTTGACAGATCAGCCGACTTGGGCTGCAACTGACAATTAATCTGCAGGTGATTTTCTCAATTAATTATAAATATAGCAGGGGGAAAAAAACACCCTAGTAATCTTCTATAGCTTTAAGTAATGTCTTCAGACAGATTTTACTTCACCATTCAACTGTCTAAAACCAAAGAGGTTTCATTGACTCTCATCAAAGATAAAAATGAAAAATAAAAATTGCAGGACTCATCATGTTTGTGAAGACAGCATTTCTTTTGTTCTTGAAAAGTTAAAGAGGTAGAAGACTATTTTATAAATTGCATGAATGAATGATTGTCTCTTACGAGGGGCTGTATGGGACATTATTCAGAATTATCATTTGCACACATGTAAAAACACACACAGGTGAAATGCATTAACACAACTCGTGAGATATTTTCTTAAACGTATAATTGTTACTTCAACCAGAAGGCATTTTACTTTAACCAGAAGGCGGAGAATTGGGAACCAGAAGATGAAACAGTTGCAGGCTCTGCCCAGCTCGTACTAATGTCAGCGTTATGAAAAGCAGCAACATTGCTTCATAGTTTGTTAGCTTCTTCAAACTGACAACTCTGGTAAATGCATCTACAGACGACCAGCAAGGGACAACGAAGGTCGCCCTTCCCTCTTTGCTTCAAATAAGCTAACAGATACAGAAGTATTGTCTGCCTTGCTGCCATTGTAGACAAATTTACAGAACAGTCGCTGGGTTGATGACATAAGGGTTTGTCACTTTCGCGTTTTTTTGGGAAGCTACAGAATTCCTTCCACGCTGCCACCTACTGTTTCAGCCCTGTAACACCCACCTGTTGTCTGGCTCAGGCTACGGTACCTGTTTGTGAATACAACATGTGCGGGAAAGATGAGCCCAGGTACAGCACAGATCCAGATACCTAGTCTGACAACGCCCTCATTGGCCTAATTTTGCTGCTTCCGCTTGATCAGTGCATCAGTGTGATCGGTATGCTAGTAACCCATGCTCTGAGAAATGGTGTCGTCTGTAGTGAAAAAATAAAATGCAATTTAAATATGCAATTTTTTTTAACAGCGTTATTTTTCCTGTAAGCAATTAATTGAAATGAATGTGTTTAAGTCAAGGTTCCAGCAGGGTCTTAAAAAGTCTTAAAGTCTTGGATTTACAAATCTGCATTTAATACCTTAAAAAAGTCTTTAAAATATATTAAATGATATGGTAGTTATGTTCCTATAATTACACCTGTGAGGGGACACAAGCCAGTGTCTACTTACGCTGGTCCCAATGCAGAGAGTTGTGTCAGAAATGGCATCATGATGTAAAAGTTATGCCAAATCATCATACAAATCACTCAAATGACTTCCATACCAGATCAGTCAAGGCCCAGGTTAACAACAACCGCCATCGGTGCTGTTAACCAACAGGGTGCTGGTGGAAATTGGAAGGTAGATGATTCGCTGTGGCGATCCCAGAAGGGAGCAGCTGAAAGGAAAGAAGAAGTAATGTTGCTATAAACTTGTTTGGTGTATTGTGTTTAAATGTGCCTGTTAAATGTCCAAGCTGCAAACACAGTTATGTTATTCTACTCAGTTCCACCTGTTCCAACCCAATATTTGAAATTGAAATTAGCAACCAATTATCGCTAACTTTGCAGCCCCTGGTGAGAAATGACTCAGAACAGTGGGAATCAAGGTGTTAGAATAAATAAATACATTTTCTTAAATTTTAGGAGTCACAATTTTTTTGCCAGTATGGCCGTGAAATAGGCTTTAAATTCTGTTCTAAGTAGTCTTAAAAAGGTATTAAAAAGTCTTAAATTTAACCTAAAGTCCCTGTAAAGTCCCAGCCCTAGTTTCTATACATGTATGTGAAGGAGATGGTTTGTTATTTTACTGATACAGTGGACTTTGGTTGATAAAAATGATTGTATTTGTTCAGCAGGTGTCTAATTGCCAGTGTTTCCCTATCATTACATCACCTCCACTGTGTGATTAAGGAGTCTTATAAAGGTTGGTGTGAAGAGTGGAGCAGAATACCGGTTCTTTGATAACAGCTAGCACCAGCCTAGAGATTGACAGTCTACAGATCTTTCAATCAATTTAACTGATATTATATTCCAGCAGCTTTTTTAACATTTACAAGTTGTATTGCTTTGAAAAAAAAAAAAAAAAGGGGAAAAAAAGAAATCTTTGCACCGTGCGTACTTGCGGGTGTAGAGTATACCGTGTCCTATGGAGAAAAGCATCTGATTCGAAATAATTTATTGATAACTTTTTCATCTCGCGCGTGTTGTAGCACATGTGTGAAGGCTCATCCTATATTTCTTTTGCCTTTGAAGCTTTTGTAGGTTACATTATTTGGATGTGAAGGAACAAATTAACAAAGCTATTTTTTCCCTCCACAAATGTAGCAGCTAGAATAGTCTCTCTCTCCTCTGTCAGCATTACACTGTATAACAAGAACACAACACATTCTTGTTTTTTTTTTTGTTTTTTTGCCATTGTCAAGTCAAGTCAAGACAGTATTTCTCTCTAGCATAATATTTACAGTAGTGTTTAGGGATATTTTTCCTGCATCTGCTGAGTCTGAAGGCTGTCGAGTTGACAGTAAGTAGTCTGGCATGGTGGAAGGTTAGGTGGAGATGTGGTAAAGAATCCACCCACTTCCACCAAATAACACTCATTTCAGCCTGTAAAATACCGTGGCTGAATGACAGAGGCAGGGTGAACTAGACCTTATGCTGCTTTATAAACCATACATGAACAGATGCTCCCCGCAAGAACGCATTTATTTAGTATTAGAACAGAATCTGTCACATAATCCTATATGTTAAATATATAATAGTGTTTCCTGCAGTGTCAGTATTCGCCAATATCACCCATATAGATTAAGAGACACCGATGTACAGTATATTCAACGAGTAATTTCAACACTTTTTACCTCTGCTAAGGAGATTGTGCATTTCAGCCTGCTATAGTCTAATTGGACCAGACATGATGTACCGTGAACAGAAACAGTAAAACAACTTGAAGGTGAGACACGGCAGGCAAAAACATCGATTTTTCATGCAGGGGTCAATTTTGAGATTTTAGGCGAGTTTACTCCTTCGGTGTGTATTCTTTCAAGGTGCTGTACAGAAAACATTGGAAATATACGTTAAGATGTCTATTTTATTACTGCTTGTTTACTTGTCGTACTAAGTTTCTCCCGAATTTACCAAGAAAGTAGCATTTCAATGTGTTATGCCGAGTTTGTTAACTGAAGTCTGTCATACCTGTATTACCTATGTACACCAAACTTTCCTGTTATACACTTAGCAGTATTTTTAAGATATTTACAGAGGGATTTGTTAATAAATTGTTCTTGGTATGATTTATGTGATATTTCAATCCAAAATATACAGCAAAAAAAGTTTTTTTTCAAGGGTATGGACAGTATATTTTGATTTCCTAGGTAATGAAAGCAGACATCTTGACATCTTTTGTATTTTTTTATCTTGTGTGTAAACAAAATGAAAAAATCCTATTGCACCTGACTTTGTCATATGTTCAGATCTATCCGCCAAAAATATATGCGAAATCAGGTATTCATTTATTCATTTAATAAGATCATGCATAATTTACAGAATTAAATGTGAAATTTCAAAAATGCATGCATACATACATGCATTTTTTTCATACTTGTGTAAATAACCAACAGAGGAATTTTCGTAGTGCTATCTAATATTTTGAAATGTTACATTGTTCACCTGTAGTGTCTCGCCTTAAATGGACGAACATCACTCTATTGCACCCTATCTTTGATACATACACACACGGTGTTGTAACTTCACTAAATTGATTAGAATGGCAAAGAAAACCTAACTGATGAGGAACAACTTCACATGATCAGATGTGCAGTGTTTTCAATCATGTGTATTACCGTATTTTTCTGAATATAAGTTGCAGTTTTTTTTTTCATAGTTTGCAACTTATACTCCAGTGTGACTTATATGTTTTTTTCTTCTTCTTGATCCATTTTTTGACAGGTGCAACTTATACTCCAGTGTGACTTATAGTTTGAAAAATATGGTACTTGTGGATACATTCAGTGAGACTTCTCTGATATCTACAGTTGGACGTGATCTGAACCCAACATCGTGACTTTACGGTGACACCCAACACCGTCCCTAAATAGTGGTCAAGGCATTTACTTACCTTTAGACTTTAGTACAAGGAGACTTGTATATGACCTTTTATTTATACTTTTCTGTTCAATAAGTAGAATTGGTCCTTGTTTTGATCCACTCATGTGTAATTTTAAAGTTTCTGCAGTGTGTTTTTCTGCAAATGCACCTCATTGGACCCACTAGCTGTGAGGTGACGGTGCTAACCATTGTGCCACTGTGCATCCCCACACAGTTGGATGTCTGACATTAAACTTGTACTGGTGTACATTGTGCTTAATGTGCACCACATTATGTCACAAACACCCGACGTTTATCCAAATATATATGTTTTGCCTGCCCTTTATTTTGGGGCTGACTTTTATTTGTTTGTGTCATCCTCACCCCCTGCTATTATTAGACACCCAGCTTGTAATTGGGTCTGTTTTTTGTTTGGGAAATACAATAACTGAACACTTTTCGTGCTGACAGACTATGTAGAATCACTGTACTGACTCAAAACTAGCAATAGAAATAGGCATGAGGCAACACTGTACAGCACTCTGCTACATACAGTATGAAACTGCTTCTATGGGAAATACTTGTAATCCTGACATTATTATCAGAATCAGTATACTTTATTAATTAATCCCAGGGGGAAATTATTGGGTGTGAGAGTTTCTACATTCAAGTACAATAAAAAGTAGCAGGAAAGAAATTATATAATTATATTAAAGCTCTACATTTACAAACATATATACGACCAATGCATTTTGGGCAGTTTGTCCAAAGAGTTATCGTTGCACATGCGCAAGTGGGCAGTTGATCCAGTAGTGACAGGCAGCGGAACAAACCCATAAAGATGGAAGACGCGGGACAGCACATTGGCCCTCTGGATGGAAAATATCAGTACAAAAAACCCAGATAGAACAGTTGTTTCAAGTTGTTTTGTTGAAACTGTAGAAGGTTTTTTAATAACCAGGTTAAGTGTATATATATGTATTTTTCTTCTTTCTTGAGTCTGTTTGCTCATGTAAAATAAAACAAGATTAAATTAATGATATTTACTCGTGATTAATCAAAATCAATCCATAGTAACCCTGTGATTAATCTGATTAAACATTTTAATTGACAGCACTAATATATATATATATATATATATGGATTAATGACTTGACACCTAAATATTCTGTGTGGCCGTGTGTCTTTTAAAGTTAAAAAAGATTTAAATGTACAAAAATATACAATCTATACGTAGTATCCCTCTTATATGTGTAGTCACTTCACCTTCTCAAAAATCAGGCGTTATTTGCAATTTTTCTGTAATTTAAAGTGTCAAAATTTCATGTGGTGCGACTGTCCAGCCATGACTGCTGTTTGTAAATTATTCTAAATCTATTACAGTTTATGTTCTGCCCTATGTGGCATGATTTACAAAGTGTTGTATTTTTGTGCAAAATTGCAAAGCTTTTGCAGTTATATTTCTCTCATAATATACAAACAAACTTTGTCCGATGATGTCCATT
>JAPTGZ010000019.1:28675972-28687765 GCA_029814645.1 Fowleria isostigma
GTCTTCAATCCAGACACTAGTGTTATTGACAATCTTGCATCAATTTCAGGGGGGGCTCTTATCAAGAGTGACTCACAACCTTTCTCCATTGTCAGATCAGAGTAATATTTCGGCCTTTTATGTGGATCGATTGGCCGGTTTGGGGGCACCAAGGGGAGGAGAGGCGGAGCACACAAAAGGTCAACTGTAGTGCTAAATCATTTGAAGATTCTTAATGAAGGGTGTGTGGCAGACACACCTGCTGGTTTCATTATTGGGCTGCAGAAAGAGGTAATAGTGTTGATAAAGCGATGGATAGCCAGAGCCACAGAAAGGAAGAGACAAGAACACAGAAGGAGGACAGAATGACAGAAATTGCCCTAAAAAGCAACATTTTCTTTTAAGAACACCTTCACCAAGGTCAATAGATGCTTGCCACTACCACTGCCAATTGTAGCTCTTATTTCAAAGCAGTGTACATGACAAATCTTTTAACCTTAACAGTGGAATAAGGGAGCACCAAGGTTACATATATGTACCGATGGGGGAAGGCTGCGGGAAAATATAAAGTATTTATGTCATGCACAGCGAGCCTGCTTTGCCCCGAGTGACTTTGTACATATGTTAAGCACTGATTGAAGGAGCTGAGGGTTCCTGGCTGCGCATCTGCCTGCAGAGCTGTTCAGTCAAAAAAGTAGAATATTTTTATTCTTTACATATCTCTGCAAGGTTCATGATTCCGTATGCCAGTCACAAAGTAAAGAGGCACGATTCTCAGGTACAAATGTGGAATAATGTTGTGTCTAGAATGCCAGATACTCTGACATGCAATTAGAGGAGCTCAGTGTGTACTGATGTTAACTCTGGTTGTTGTTACTAATGAGCACAGCATATTAAAAAATCATAAATAATAAGCAATAACATTCTTTATGCACATGTCTTGGACTTTTTAGTAGCGGCTGTGTTTTAATACGAAGCAAATCAGAACAGTCATACATGCAAATTATTTCCTCAGGGTTTATACGCATTAAGCCTCTCTATCTTGTGATGTCTGACTGTTTGCATTAAAGGTGTTTGCATTAAAGCAAGGTCAAGTGTCCATGTCTTCCGTCTTCTGATTTTCCTCCTTTTTTTTTTTTTCATTCCCACTTCCCCCCTCAGGGCGCTTCGTCCAGCTTGGTGGTCAAGTTTGCCGACACAGATAAGGAGCGCACCATCAGACGTATGCAGCAGATGGTTGGGCAGTTTGGCATCTTCAACCCAGCCATCGCCCTTCCCTTCAGCACCTACAGCTCTTACGCACATGCGGTGAGTTGGAAAAGACATATGCTGCACACAGTAGAAGTCAAATGGTCACATATTAAGTTGTTAGAGCATTTATATACAAGGCAGATTATTGTATCTCCTCTCACTCAAACTACAACTGTTTGGTTTTGGGCAAGACTTTACATTAAAGTTCACATATTCACCAGTAATTAGCTGCTTATTAGCATGCAGTATGTGTAAGTAGAATGTTGGCTCCTTATTAGTCATTATAAAAAACTCATTCTGCCTTATTATGCTCTGTGTATATAAGGTAGTTGTGGTACATGAAGTAGAATGCAGTATGACCATGTCATCAGGCCTGTGATCTGCAAAACAGTTTATGTTCTTTATTGTAATCATTTCATGTTATATATTATGATCCTTGCCCTGGGAGACATTAGCTATAATTATTGAAATATAATTTTACATGTAAATATAATTGTGATAATTAGAATTATGGTCATATATAGATTAAAAAAACATCATCAAGTAAGAAAAAATGTCTCAGTATTTTGTCATAATACTTTCAAATTCTGATTTTACACATTCTGTAAAATCAGTTTTCTTTACGAACGCAAATCAATGATTAGCTCATAGGGAAATTCATAATATAACTAAACTTACTTTCATTTCCTGAAGGAAATGTAATCTGTGTGTTTGCCTCCTGCCAGACTGGTAGACTTGTGGCTAGGTGTGATGAAAAAGCAACAAATACTACCAAAGACGGTTATAAGGAACCACATTTTTTTTTTTTTTAAGTTATGTTGTATATTGTATTTGTACGTATAAGTTATTTATAACATAAATAAACACATTCCTGGAGAGAGGACAAAAATGCCTGTGTTGTGAAGTTTAAGTGAAGTCTGTAGATGAAAGTATGGTGAAGGAGTAGCAGTCAGAAAAAGGTAAATGTTTTTGTTGTTCCTATTGAAAATGAATGGGGTTTTTGATCGCGTCCGTGTGCAAAAACAATATGAGATATCATTATGACGTGATGACATAGATAATCATTGGGCCAAGGCGGGCATTTTTTGTTTTGACAATAATTTTAGGATCAGCTGTGTGGGAATGGTAGCCACTTGAAAATGGCCCAATTCATTTCAGATGGAAAAATTTGGCTGGTTTTTCACAACTTTATCAAAATCTGTGCATCAGGATGTCAATCGAGATAATAGCACATCTTTTGAGAACAGGCTGCACATTTTTGTAGTAATAGGTTTTGGTCTGTTTTCTCTAGGATGCATTTTTTGTATGTCTTGTCAGTTTGACGAACAATAGGTTCCTGTGCCTTGTATTGCATACGAGCACATAGGGAGTAACATTTTTACCCATGTAACCCAACTAAACAGTCACTACTAGTATATTAATTAAAATAAAGGGTTACCTATACTTCCAACTCAACTTGCTCTACACAGTTCTTTAATACGTGAATCTCATATATTATCCAAATAAATATCCCGGGAAGTTTGTTGTGATGCGGTTCATTTAAAAGTTGTGATCCAGCTTTAATATAGTGTGATAAATGTGCTAAAGGCAAACATCCAAACTGAACAGCAGTTTTCTACAAATAAAAGCCACAGAATAAGATAAACAGTTGTTTTTGGTGCGACTGTAGCATTGCCAAAGTTGCCACTTGTGTTCGACTTTAATCCCTGCTCAGCTAATCAGCGTATTGACAAGGTATGACCACTGTGTGCCCTTTCTTCTCCGTTTTGATCTTTCTTTGACATAATTGTAGGTGAAAATCAGCTTGTTGAACTGTGATCACAGTCATCAGCAGCGCTCCTTCCTTCCCTTCTACTTAAGCAGTGCTGCCATTCCGTTATATGCAGGCTTTCGCTACGCTCAGCACGTAGACACACACACACGTTGAGTTAGCCGGTTCCCCTCAACCCCTTCATCAGCTTTCGCCGGCGCTTCTCCCCCACACCCACACACACCGCACATGCCCCTCACCCTCCCACCCCCAGGCCATGGCACCATACACACAGCAGACCCCCGGCTATTTGATGAGTTCAGACAGCCTATGCAGCCCGTCTCACCATGCACCCCCCCTCTACCCTCTATTACGCCGCTCCTCCACCCCATCCCCCCTCCCACTGTCCCTCCCTCTGGGCCCAGAAGATGCTTCAGGGGCCACAGTTGATTCAGAATATTCCACGGCCAACTTATCTGACACAAACTTTCCTCTTCCCCGCCGAGGCAGAGCACACATGTGTACACACAGACACGGGCGCACATAAACGCAAAACCTGCTTGAAGAGCACCAAAATTAATTTGAGAAAAGCTTTCCATCCAATCCTCAGATAAAACCTGGGCATCTGTCACCACACACTGCATAAATACACACAAACATCTGCACAGTATTTATTTACAGAGAAGGAGGGACACAAATTCATTTCTTCTCAACTTATTTGGATGTAAAAGTTATATATTTCCGCGCTTTCTAAATGCCAGAATTAATTGTTGACGTTAACCAGGTCTTGGGGGCTTATCCATTTCCCTCATTTTCATATCACAGCCATGGGACCCAGTGTGAAATGTGCAAATTGACCATCCCAGAGTAATTGCGAGGCCATCTCTTGTGCTCTCTCCAGTAAAACTCCCACCTTCATTACCATTCATGAAATGCAGCCCTTTCCCAGGAAATGTGGAGAAATGCAAATGTTTAAGGGGTGGTGGAGGCAGTGGCGGTCTGCCGGGAGACCATTGTACCCTGCTCAGGTTGGCCATGACTCTTATTTACGGTGGCAGAGACCCGTGTCGACTCATACAGGCGCACACAAGAATGTACACACTCACGCTCTGTGCAGCAAATTCTCTCTCTCCCCCCCTCTCTCTCTCTTCTCCCTTCTCTCTTGCATTCACACATATAATATGACAAAGAGCAGGATGATGCTAGGAAATTGAGTTCCGAGTGAAAGTAACAAGGGCACGGGGGATACTTCAGCATTAGAGAGAATCAATTACCATTAAATCTAAGGGAGAAATTGCACGTATGTGGTTTCTCGACACAAAGATTATGCAGCATGAATGATGTTAGTGAAGGTGAATTTCTCCTTGTATTAGTATTATGAATCACAGACACTGTGGATGCCATGTACCTGCATATAATGAATTCAACAACATAAACCAAGTCGGTGGAGAAACTCAGAGGCAAGGCAACCTTGGAGATAAACTCACCCCAAGTTGGATAAAGTAATGAGTGCACAAGAGGCATTAATGGATTATCAGCGAGGATCTTGTTTTCATATCTTAAGCTAAAGAGTTTTTTAATGAATCTAAATACTGTTTCGGACTGCTAGGTGCGTAATAATGTGGAATAAAGGGAAGTATTAGTTATCTTAAATGTGGGTGTCCAGCTTGTGCTCTGTTTATGATTACATTACAGTCACTGGTGTTGGCTGCATGCACATGGTGTGCAGCCTCCATTCCCCTGTAGCCAACCAATGTGCCGAAGTGATACGATGAATGTTTCTTTACGGCAAGATAAACTACACATATTCCCCCAAGACGAAAAACCTGCAGTGACAGAAAAAGGACTTTATCTCTAAAGACACACTACATGTTCGCCTACTCTCTACATACACTGGCCAAGAGAAGAGGAGGTGGCACAGTATAGAATACAGACGTGGGGAGAGATGGTATATATAGCTATAACCAGGGAGTACAGTAAATGGTAAATTCAAAGAGCTACCTCTCCACTACAGCAGTGGATAGGATTATAGAGTTGAGCTGACAGCCAGTAAATTGGATTTTAGTCAAACCAGGAGAAGGAGGGGGCTCTGAACACAAATTGGAGGGGTACAACACTGACAACATATGCCAAAAATGAGAAATGTGCCATTTTCACGACAGACACAGACACTGGTGTGCTCTGACAGGAGACATCCTATTTGCAAAAAGGTGATTTCATAAAATACAAGCAGAGGGGGAAGCGACAAACCCAGTTTCCATGTTTTGTTCCAATGTTAGTGAGTGATAATAGTTCCCCATGAATCTCCGAACGCACGTAATAAAACCAGCTTTTATTACCTTTTGTTTTCCCCTTCAAGAAACAAACAGCATATTTGTACACAATTAGATTTGATTGAGTCACTTTTCTTCCCTTAGCTGCTAAAGCCTCCTTCCGAAGACAGCCATTTTAGTTTTATTTTCTCGGTCTCTTTTAGGTGGAGGACTACATGCTGTGTCAGAGGACAAGAGAGAAGTTTTAGATTTAAAGGCACCTCTAGCTCCATGCCTCTCTCGCCTCCCTAAAAGATGCATTAGACTGAGAGTGAGGTAGATAAATGGGAGGAGAGAAAATGGTTTAACTCGGTGCTAATAGTGACAGTGTGTGGGTGGATGAGAGGGAGGATGATGACTGTAAACTCACATTAGGAAACATCTCCCCCTGTTGGAGGGATTCACTTTGGAACACAGCCGTTTGCAACACAGCACATGAGAAATGATGGTAAAAGATTACTGCATCATTTGGCGGCACTGTAAACTGCTCCGACACATACACACACACGCACACACACACACCAGCATCTGTGACCTGGTTTGTGTGAAGCGACTCTCTTTAGCTCCTGCAAGGGTCTACACATGCACACATAGAAAGAAGTGCATCGGGGATGTGAAAAACTATTAAAATCTTTCTGAGGAAATATAGTCTGCTAGCACGGCGGTAACAAATGAGGCCCTTGAGCTTCAGTGTTCTGTCTTCAGTCTTGTAATCCACCTCATTGACCCACTGTCTCGCTCTCCCTCTTATTTTTTCAACCTCTTTTCACCCCCCTCTCTCTTCTCTTTGTGTCTCTTGCTCTCTCCATCCCCGGCTGGTTGGTGCTATAAGGGGTCACATGTGACAGTGCAGTGCTCAGAGTCAGCGAGTCACAGAGCAGCGCTACAGAGATAATTGCCATGTGATAAAGAGGTGATTGCCTGCTGGCACCAGGGGAGAGTAATGCCATCAGGTTGCAATAAAAAAGCAGATGTCTGACACTAAATGAATGCCGCCGAAGCCCGGGCAACTTTCTTTGCACCCTTTCATCTCGCACACTTCGCTTTTGTCCCTCTTGTTTCTATCTGCCTTTTTCTCCCCCCCACCTCCCCCCCCTTCCTTTCTTTTCAAGAGGAAGCAGAAAAGGTTGCGTCTGTGATGATGAAGACTCAGTGTTGCTCATTCTCTACAGGAGACATTTTCCATCCACAGGGTAGCACATAAATAAAGAAATGGGAATGGCTTTTGAATGTAATGCCTTTGAAATTATTAAAAGGAAGAAGAAAGCAAGAAGTAAAATAGAGGGACTTTGAATATCTCTGTCAACACAACCACCCGCCTTTCTGCTCTTTATTTTATTTTTTATCAGCGCCAGTTTGTATTAACCACAGCATTCTGACATAATTACATGCTTGAGTTTCCAATTTGCTCCATTTTAATTTGGAACGAAGCATCAATGAGTGCCAGAGTTGTTATCCATGACAATCTGACGGATGGCATTAAGCATTGCATTATCTAAGACATGCATTTGGATAGAGTGTCGTATTTTGGCGGCGCTAGTATTCACTCGTACTCCATTATTACTCCATCAAGTGCCGCAGCTTGTATAAGGCAAACGAACGGGCTGCAAGCTTATTAGAGTCAGCGCTAAGTCTGTGGTCCACACTGAGAAAAGCCTGAAGAAAGACAAAAACCAGTGACAGTGCATTTATTCTGTAATACCAGCTCAGCCAGACCCTTCATTCTGAAGTCCAACCTTATTCACATCCTAATAGGGGGGCAGTCACAGCGTTGCCAAGGCGCAGGAGCCCCAGCTCCTTTAGACCTCTTTGTTTGTTTCTGTGTCTTGCTTTTGTTTAGCTTCTTGTTCCCTCGCTGTCTTTTGCAGCTATGCCCCCTTAAAGGCTCAATTCATCTTATTTGGAAAGGAATGGATGATCCCCATTTGTCACGTTGATAAAATTATGCAAATGACAAAAGGCGTTAATAGATAGCAGTGGCAAGGCATGTGGTTAATGGATGAGATGCCAGTGCTGGGCATTCTACAGCGGGACAGCCACTTTCAGGTTACCTGACAGGGGCACTGAGGGAAAATAATTGGCTTTTCCGTTGCAGTGTCCCCATGCAAATCCAAGCAGAATGCCATTTTATACCTCCACTGTCTCACAATATCGTCATTAGCATTAGTGCCACTGGCAGAGGAATTTGATTTCTGCTTATACGAGTCTCAGGCCATGGCCATCAGCAGCTCCCCTGACACATACAGTAGCAGCTATGCAGTATTAAACAGATGCAGAGACAAGGCCAAGAGGTTGGTCCAGCTGTGTTTGTATTCCTATACCACACAGGTCTGCATGCCTGATGGGCAGCTACATAGCCTACAAAAGATTATTGATTGCCTAGATAAACCCACTGGTTCACAAGCTGCAAAAGCCATTGTACAATGATGGATTTTCTTTTGAATTAGGCATTCAGCATGTGGTTTGCACAGGGAGAATTTAAGCTGAGTGTGGAAACTTAAATAGACTGGATCTCTCTTCATGCATCTGTGTGTGCGTGGTGCGGAGCAGTGGTGCATGTGAACATGTCCTATGCATATGAATATATTGTTATATTGTTTTTATTTTCTTGTCAGACTGTCCAGTAGGTGAATATCAACTGTGTGACATTGTAATTTTATGACTCATAACTGCATTACTAACATGGCTCGGAATCTGAGTTTCTAGCTACGCCTGCTTTAAAAATATTGTTTTAATGACTCGGCCTGGATTCTGTAACTTCTCCAAACAAGCCAGAGTCCAGTTACTCACGAAAATATATATTAAACTTTTCTGTTGCAAAAGGCTGTGGTCACTTAATTAAGTTTTGCCCCTAAACACAACTGCTATTTTGAAAAAAAAAAGACAGGCCAAGTGGTTTTAGACTGAATTCTAAAAAAAACACAGACATTTTCAACTCCAGGTGAATGTCAGGCTACTCTGCAGCAATCATTACAAAGACGACAGAAAAATTTGAGACGAGTCCAGGGGAAAACGGGAGAGAACAAGTCATCTCTGGCATTTCTATACAGCCGGCCACGGTTTTGTGAAGTTTGACAATTCTAAGGAAAAATTGCAACTCTACTGCAAACTTTGCCTGTTCCCTGAACACAGAGATAATGTGCACATGTCAATGCCTTGATTTGTATGAGCCCAACAGACAGCTATTAAATCGTTTCTGCAGCTGGTGACAGGCCTCCTGCTGGGAGGATAGACAGATTCACTAAACATAGGTTGACAGGCTTCTTTTTTCTTCCCTTTCTTTTATTCCGCTCTACTTTCTCTGTACTTCCCATGCACTATCCATCCATCAACCTCAACATACATCCCTCCCTCTGTTCTACCCTGCCTATGTTTCTCTCTTGCTCTGCTCTCTGGCTTCCCTCTCGTGCCTTTGTCTGACTCTTTCCCAACTTGCTATACTTTTCATTACCATCTGTCCTCCCCTCACCGCTCTCACACCTTGTCCTCCCTCCTGCTCCAACCCTTCCTCTCCTCTTCCCATCTCACCCTGTCCCTCTTCTTTAGCTAATGCAGCAGCAGGCAGCCATCATGGCAGCAAGCCACGGGGGTTACCTCACGCCTAGTGTGGCTTTCCCGGCCACACAGATCCACCAGATGGGGGCGCTCAACATCAACAGCCTCCCACCCACCCCCATGACCCCGGTGTCGGGTGAGTTTCATCAAACCCTGGGTGAGCACTCAGTTTCATTCCCTTTCCTCTTTTGAGCATGTGTGCGTTCATGGTGTGAGAAGAGATCAGTGGTGCTTGTGTTACTGTCTCAGTGTATGTGTGTGTGTGTATATGTTTGGTAGTGTGTTTGTATGAGGATATTGTAGGGGATCAACTTGTGTTTTTGATGATGTCTGTATAAATATTTGCGTGTATGTGTGCACAGCATGAGGGGAAAAAAACTCAAGCTGCTACAAGGCCAAAAGACAGTGCCCACACAGTGGTAATCCAAAATTATTCCACTGGAGAAAAAGGAAGACTAAGATGAAAAAAATCCGTCCAGTGGATTTGCATGTTTATGTTGTTTGTGAATTCAGAAAATTTGGAGAATAGTAGCAACGGAATAAAGAATATCAATAAGTAAGTTTACAGATAAGGCGCTAATTTCCCCGTAGTATTTTGACCTTGTGCTTTGAAGCACTTGCGCATGATCTGCATGCAGTTGGTTTTGTTTTCCATAACAAACACCTCCAATGCAGATACGTTACAGAGGAAAGGGAAGGACTTTGAAATACCTACCCACTGCATAGCATTTGCTTATTCAGCAGTGCTTCATTTTCCTTGAGACAGAGGAAACTTCAAGATTCTCCACTGAACAAAAGCATGAGCTGAAATAAATAATACAGTATCCAAGTCTTTGTTGTGCTCCGCTCACCTACTTTGTCAACACTGCAGTATTGAGTTTTTAAGGTGATGACTTTGGTAACTTTAAACCAATCCGTGTAAGAGAGAACTGCCACCAGAGCAACAAGGCCTATTTTAGTTTTTTTCTTTATATCCATCATCAGCTTTGAACTACAAACTTGCTGCACTCTATCACATTTTTTTGTTTTTGCTCTGTGGTTTCTGTGTGAGAAGGGAAAATATTCTCTGAAGTTGAAGTTGTGTTCAGCTTTTCATCCATAGACACAAAGAAAGGATATGTTTCGATATGCCTATTTTACTAAATTCAAAACAGACATAAATTTATACACACTGGACAAGAAGCAGGACATCTGTGGAAGTAGAAGCTTTTCATCAAACATATCATATCTGCACCTCAAGCCAAAGACACACATGTACACAAAGTGAAATGAGCATGGAGTACCAGACGACAGTGTACAGTACATCTGCAATCACTTTCAACGTCGGGCAATATATCTAGAGAGGAGATCCATTTGTCACATATTCATGGTGATGTTTTCAGTGCAAAGTGTGCACTTTTGGGCAGGCATAATCAATCAGAGACAGTGATTAAAAGTAGAGCTCAGTCTTGCTGAGAAGCATCTTATTTTGATGGGTAAAAGCACTGACAGTATGGCAATTCACATCTTTGGGTTCAGCATGCATACCTGTTTTTGCAACACAATAGTGCTGATGAAAGACAGTGCAACTGGATTGCGAGAGGCTGTGTGTGTATGTGTGTGTGTGTTTTGCGCTTGTGTGAATGTGTGTTTTGGAAGGCGAAGGGATGGTTGGACTCGACTCTTATTGTTTGCGCTGTTTGTATGTCTTTTTTTTCCATAGCCCACAGAAAAGTGAAATCATTGCTTTATTCTGAAATAAATATTGTTGTTGCCTCTGCTTTTGTTGTTATATATTCTGTAAAAGACAAATAAAACTACCCCTATACAGGAACATTACATTTTATTCATTGGTAATGCTTGGAGCAAACAACAAAAGTTAGAAAGAAAAGACAGTGGTTTGTTTGCATATGTGATACAAACAAAGGAACATGAGGAAGCATGAGTTAACAGACATGTCACTGTGTACGCCACAGTCATGTGATTACCTTTTATTACGGAATCTCCTATATTATTAATCCTTGAATGAAAGCAGTGCTTTCTTGCATTTTCAAGAACCACCATAAATATGAAATGTTTTATTTCCCCTTTTTTCATTCATTAATTTCCGCGTTGCTGCTAGCAGCTGCAGCAGCTCACTGGTTTACACAGCTATTTTCCCTCTCCTTTTTCACACTTGTGGCTATGACTTATTTAGTGGAATACATAACATTACTGGCAAGGCTGTCTGTATAAGTAGGCCAGCAGACTCTGACACTACTGAGAGACTTAAGTTTGATGTTTGCCATGAATCAGTGAAATAATTCATTGTAATATCAGAATCTGTTTTAGGGTCTGGCAGCAGAGTGCTTCTGTGCTTCAACAGAGCTTTAATTTATGCATTAAGTTGTCTCATCAGCCAAATAATATCATAAGATAAATCTGTAAATCTTGACATTTGGCGACTCTGTGAAGGTAGAAAGTTTAATGTCCCCTTTCCTTCCAATGTGAGAGCAATAGCCCGTTGATAGCTTCGCCGTCGTCTCTCTGAATTGCACATGCCACTCTCCATTAACATAAAACTCCAATAGTAGTTTAACAGATGAAAACCCCTGCCTGATCTTGAGGTAAAGGAGCGACATTAATCTTTTATTTAAATGATCAGTATAACCTCTGCAGCATAAAAACTCTTGTTTGTGACAGCGAGCTGAAGTACAAAGAGGCTCAGAGGTTAAGGGTGTTACTCTGAAAACAATGAGACATCCATTTGATCAACAGATGCAACGCATTTAAGCTTGATGGTGCATAAGCCGTTTGCCAGATGGTTCAGCTGATTAGAGCATGTATCCTTACAATGATGCATGATGATGCTTTTTGAAAATAATGTTCACCAGGTGCCGCTCTCTGAGCGCTGCAGAAGAAATAAAAGTTAAACAAAACAAGGAAGAGAGTGAGAGAGAGCTGGGTGTAACAGGAAGAGAGAGGCAG
>JAPTGZ010000019.1:28840746-28851805 GCA_029814645.1 Fowleria isostigma
ACTGACAAAAACAGTGTTTTTAGACATTCCATATTTTCTTTTCTGTCTGTTTTAGTCACATGATACACACAGGAGTTCGTACTTGATTGCCATTGTTTCTGATGACTTTTGATGGTCTAATAATGTTTTCTCCAACCGTATACTATTTATACTGTTGTTTCTTTGGTGAGTACTGACATTTCACAGCAGAGGGAGCTACAGTTTAACACCAAATGTTCGAAGTTACTTTCTCTTTTGACCACCAGAGGGCGCCACTTCACTATGAGTGGAAACTTAAAGCAAGTCACAAATAGAGCTGTCCAATTAATGTTCACTAAAGCAACCAGAGATAAATTAAACTCCATAACGGTCAGACAGTTTGCACTTCATTCTCCAACAGTAAACATGAGAAAATGTTAGTAGTGTAGTTGTGTAAATTTTAAATAGAATATGAGAAATTGATTAAAACACCAAAGACCAAAACATCTCATTTAATAGTTTATTAATTTCCGTTGATATAACACTCATCTGGAATCATCTGTGTTGGTTTCGATGTTCATATCACTGTCTTACACACAGCCTAATTAATATTGTCTATTTATTCACTGATATTAAAGCCCGAATTGTATTGTTTTTTTATTGTTCTACCTCAGATTGAGTTGGTATAACTATAACGTCAGTGACATTTCCAGTCTGTGTAAAGCTGTTGCTCTTTCCAGGAGTGTGGGTACCGGCCCATGGCTGTAGATCAACTAACATTCTTTCATCATTGCTTATTGTATGATACAGGCCACAGAGTTTAATCCAGTAAAAACCTTTTCCTCTGCTTTATTTCAAACTTCCTCACAGGAAAGCAATGTTCTCTTTAGGAAGAACATTCACCTGTTAATCTTTAAAGCGAGAAAAAAAAAAGCTGCTGTGTTGAAGAAATATCGCCATGCATGCAGTGACAAAACACAGAGTCTGTCTGGTTCCACTGGCATGAAGAATTACTTCACACACAGCAGGGCTTGAGGGGCAGGGTGGATAGGATTTGGCACAGCTCAAACTTTGCACGAAGCCGCTCTGACTTTGGTCTTTTCCAGTCACTAACAGCCAAAGACAACCTCATGATGTTGTCTGGGATGTTGGCCAACATGTGGCTGGTCTGCTTTAGCCGGACAAATTATATAGTAGGACATGGTCTGTGCCCCTTTAGGCTGCCATAACCTTCCCATTGATCTGCCCCTTAAATACTTAGAATGTGTTGAATTCTCCCTTTTTTAAGGCCTATCCTGTGAATTTTTAATTACGCTGCGATCTATTGACAGTGTGCCAGTCGTGAGCATTTATTGAGTAGAAACCTTCCAGAACCACTTAACTCTGGGTAAAGTGCTTGTACAGGAAATGTGCAAGCATGTCCTGTAACTCTCAGATCATCCATATTAGATTACCAAATTCAAGTCTCCCCTCTCATCCATTCTGATTCCCACAATCGTCTGTCCGTCTGTCTCCTCACCTTGTCCCCTGGTGCCTGGCACTACTGCAGGCATTCAGAGAATGCCCGACATGGGGTTTGGCCGGTCAGCACCACATACCTGCGGCGTGGCATGGAAAGACTTTAGGGGGAAATGTGGCCCATGTGCCACTCAGCAGCTCTGTCTAATGTTCAGTAAGTGGCTTTAGACATGAACACTAATCCACTCAGTGATGAGAAGGCCTCAGTTTGATGGCTCTGCAGCGGGCTGCCAAGACTGTCCATGGAGACACACTGGTTCAAACACAACACAAAGAGGACCAGCTCTTTTCCTCGAGGTAACTTTAATGAAATACTATTTTCTTTACAGGTATTTGACTGTGACAAATCAATTTGTTCACATTTTTCCTCTTTTTGATGAAATGCTTTCAAAGGAAGACGCAGGAGTCTCCTCTCTCTGTTGTGTGTGTGTGTTTTGCTTCTGTACACATAACATTCAGATGAAATGATTAAATACAAAATTCCGATAAAAGATATAAAACATTAACCACACACACATTGACCTCAGGGACTGCTCCAGTCTCTTGTCACTTTATTGCATCTGTCACTTTATCCCAGTGGCCAATCTAGAAAATTTTACATGAGGTGGCAGGTCTTGTCAGGGTGTCATGGGGATGACCTCAGTGTGGTACATGAAATCTCTACATACAGTAGGAATAAATGGAGTCAATAACACTTTTAAACTAATTTTTGAATTGTTATGCAATAGAGTAGAAATTTGCTTCATCTTTAGGTTAATCATAACTAGAGATAAAATAATATACATGCAAATCTTTACATATCTAACCCTATAGCAAAGGCTTTTAGTGAAAACATGTTATTTTATCGAGTAATATGTTATATTACCGCACTGGAGTCTATATAGAAAATAAAACCATAACGGGGGTTCCGCTGACATAAAGGTGGATTCTCTGACTTCCTACCATCACTCTGTCCATCTCTCCATCCATCCATCTGGTGAAGTCATCTTTTATTTTAATACTTTGTGAGACTTTGGGAGGGTTATTTATTTATTTATTTAGTTTAGTATAGTTTTTAAAACATAAAGTTAGGGGGGCAGTGGGGGGGGGCAAGGCTCTACAGTGGGGGTGGATTTTAATCCAATAACTCACCTATCATCAATAACTCTTCTGTTTAACTTGACTGTTGCACATTTATTGTCTATGTACTGTCTGCTCAGTCCTCTGCTGTCTGTTTATACTTATCTTACTTATCTTATACTTGTCTAGTCTGTTTATACTTATATTCGTTCATTCATCTTCTGAACCGCTCTGTCCTTGAGAGGGTCTCGGGGTGCCGGAGCCTATCTCAGCTACCAGTGGGCGAATGTGGGGTACATCCTGGACGTGTCATCAGTTCATCACAGGGCCTACATATAGAGACGAACAACCAATCACTCTCACATTCACACCTATGGGAAATCAAATTAAGACATTAACCAGTCAGTGCATGTCTTTGGATGGTGGGAGGAAGTCGTACATGAAGAGAACCCACCCCTGTCGGAATCAAACCCAGGACCTTCTTGCTGTGAGACATGAGTGACATCCACTGCATCATTGTTTCCTCTAGTTATGTTCTATTCTATTTTCTATTTTTTTACTATATTTTTTTCTCTGTTTTTTGCACTGCAGGGCCTTAAAGTTTTGTAATTTCAGTTTTCTGTATGTGATGTACATATGGCAAAACTGACAATAAAGCTTTGACTTAAAAAAAAAAAAAAAACTGTCCGTAGTATAGTATGCAAATAAAGTAGTAGCGTTTCAATTTCTAAAATTTTTTGATATTATCATAATTTATTTTTGACAGGAAAACTCCCCTGCAAGTTGCTTTTGATTAACACAATCAAAACATTTCCTTTTCACAATCATCAAAATAAAGGTGATTTTTTTTTAGTATATCAAAAGATATAAAATATTCTCTATTCACTAATCAAATAACAGATCTTTTTTATGACAGTGTGCTAGTGTGTAAAATACAGTGGTATCAAATGATAATGGTACAGGTTGTATCTACATTAAACTCCTCATCCTTAACACTTTGTCCCCAACAGTAGCTGGTAAAACTGTCAGGAACTCAACTGGTCCCTGTCCAAGTTAAGTTAAGGTAACACTGATTTACATTCAGTCACAGTTGGTAACTGCAATGTACTTTAACACGGATGCCACGAGCTATAAAGTAAAAAAGGAAGCAGGTGCCTGTTCATCCTCTCTGAGATGTAGTATTAACCCATAAAGACCCAGTGCTACTTTTGTGGAAATTCCCAAATGAAGTTTTCTCTATTTGACCTTTTTAAAATGATTCATCACCATTTATTTTTAATATTATCCTCTATATTTTGCATTTTGTTTTGCTTTTCAGTGTAAATCTGGTATTTTCCTAATATGTAATTTATTGATCATGTAGATATTCATAAAAACTCAGATTAAAGCTGATTTTTATAATATCAGAAAAAGAGAAATTTGAAAAAAAAGGGACTTTTTCAATGAAATATATATTAACTAAGCATATCTTAATTGAGATGATCATCTAAACTAAAAGTGAATTCAAAGGTTATTATTTCACAACAAAGAAAACTAAATAAAAAGTGACTTTTACAGCAAAGATATGGAAAACAAGTGTCTCCATCCACTGTCCTTGATCAAACTTTTTTGTTTTTATTAGTGATTTAATGTTGTAGAAGATGATAGTGTTTCCATGTTCACTACAGAGCCTCTGAACGTCCAAATGCATCATATATTATTCTTCTTATATATTATAAAAAGGGGTGATAAACAGAGTAACATCTTTTTTTTTTCAACCATTGCGATCATTACAAAAACTGCTTCTGGATTTTGCTGCTGCACTACAGAAACTGACCACTGTGAGAACTCTGAGCAGAAGCATCATATACACTTCTCTTTATACACCCAAGGTCTTGAACTACAGTAGAAACAAACAGTGCAACATGAAACAGAAGTAGATACAAATGACTTATGCTAAGGTAATGAACAATGAGTTGTATTTTTAGGTAATTATGTAGAAATGAAAACAGAATTATGAACGTTATATTCCACTTTTACAATTAAAGCCCTTTAAATCTTCCACATTCACTGTTAAGGTCTACTCAGAACGAAGGTGGTGCTCTGGAATTGTGTTCTTTTAACTCTTTCCCCCTTGGATGTCTTTGAAGAACAACCTATATACAGTTGTGAAAAAATAAATAAGTAAAGACAACAGAAACTTTCCAAATGACCCCAATTAAAAGTTTACATGCCATGGAGGTTTTGGTCTGATAATATACACACAAATTGACACACATGGGTTTGAAGGTTACCAACCTCACCTGTGATATGTTTGCTTGTAGTTTGTGTGTTTAAATAAAAAGTCAGTGAGTTTTTGGGGTCCTGATAGACTCCTGCATGTTCATCCCAGTGCTGCACTGATGTTTCGGATGTTTTCATGGGAAAAGCAAAATGGAACATTTGTTTTTTCTGGTGTGTTGTTTCCTTTTCCAGTGGCTACAATCGTCACTACTTTGGTAAACTTCAGGGAAAAAAAGGTGAAAATTTATTGTGATTATAATTTTTTTGTTAAGTAAAAAAAAGTAAAACAAAAATTAAAATATTCAAAATTCAAAGCAATTAAAAAAAACAGTTTTAAACATAAATAAAAAAAGAAAAAATTAAGAAATAAAATAAATACAAAATAAAGAGGGAGAAAAAAAAATAAAATTAAAAAAAAGAAAATGTATTCTTTAATCCTATTGGTCGTCCTAATATGAGTTGTGGTCATGTCCACCTATCACAACATCTGCTTTATTTGAAAAATAGAACCTGTTCCAATGGTCATCAAATCTTTAGTGAAATAACAGAGGTGTCAAAACTCATCATTAAAGGTACGGGCATCAAATGTCGTCTTTATCGGGGAAAGAGTTAAACTTTGGGCATACAGATTATGACCTTGGTGGATCGTTAGAGGGGCCTGTCTGACCCCTGTCGTTGTGTCTGCCGTCCAGAGAGATGCTTCTGGATGTGAAGTGTTGTGATGAGAACACTTAACATCTTTTGGCCACTTATAACTGAAATTATAATTAGGGCGCGACAACTTGTGAATTTGATCATAAACACGGTATATATACCTAATAAGCACACACCCATGCTCACATGCTAACAAACCCACATACACACTCATCCCTGGTCCAGTCTTTAGTCCACCTATTCAGCATTATAACTTGGGCTGTTTTTGTAACAAAACAAGACCTAATCCTAAATTCAGGGAGCTGTGAATGTGCCTCAACAAATGGCAGACAAATGAGAAGGATTAGCGAGGGCCTGTGAAAGAGTGAAAGGTTTGCCATTGATCTACGGTGGTCCTGTTCTCTTTCAGGGCCACTCGGTTTGAAAACCCCACTGAGTAAGAGCATACAGGGCCACTCCAGAGCCCCCTAGGCCACCGAGAGACACACAACAGCCACAATTAGTCTCAGGACCTGTAATGGCAATTCAATAAGCGCTTTAAAATTGTGCCTTAGTCCGTCTGCCACCCCCCAACCCCTCCCATCCCTCCCATTTTCGTCTACATACATAAGATTGGTATTATGAGTGGCGAGGGGCTCTTTTTTTCTCCCCTACCCACCACAGTTCTTTTCAGTCACTGTGAGAGAAAATGACCACACAGGGTTTCAAAGGTTTCAGAGGCTGTGGTTTGTTGTCGCTGAAGCAGCATGACTTGTGCCCCTGTAGATTTTGGCTAAGGCCCCACAAAATGGGCTTCTATTATTACTTTTTTCTGTCACTCAGCTGCAAATTAATTTTTAAGCATTCAAAGTAACTCTTTCTATAAACACTTATTTTTATTGGGTCATGCAGAAAACCTTCACCCGAGTGATGTTTTCACGGAGGTGCAGATGAGATGGAAGACGTTGGGTGCTTACGTGAAGCTCGTGTTGGAGTTTGTTTTGCGCTGGGAGCTGTTGTAGATAATGTTGCAACCTGTTAGCTCTCAAGTGGAGCAGAACTGAGGTGGTGAAGAACTCAGGAGTGAGCATGAAGGCCTTTACACCCCAGTGGTGGAAAACAAGTGAAATAGAATCAAATATATCACCGTTTGTAAGAGTTCTGGGTCTTGTTTGATAAATATTCAAGTATCTTTGGACCAGATTATTTCCAGTCTGTGTGTCTCATCCACCATCCTCTGGTCCTCTGGGTCTGTATCCAGTGTTCAAGTAGAATCACACACATGGACACCCAGTGCTACTTTCATGGTAGTTGCCAAATAACTCCCTATTTACCCTTTCTTAAGTTATTTGTCAGCATTTATTCTAATATTACCCACTGTATTTAGCATTTTTTTTTCTGTGTAAATCTAGTATTTTCCCATATTTAATTTCCTGCTCTTGTAGATGTTCATAAAAGCCCAGATTAAAGTTTATTGTTATAATATCAGAAACAGAAAACTGAAGAAAAACTAACTTTCAATTAAATATATCATTAACTGAATGTAAAACAAGTGTCTCCATCCACCGTCTTTGATCCAACTCCATGGGTTTTACTGTTGAATCAATGTTGTAGAAGATGACGGTGTTCTCATATTTTCACGGAGCCTCTGAACATCCAAATTGATCATATCTGATGACCATGAAAAAATAACAAACTGTAGTTTACACCAATTATTTATATGAATTGATAGGATTAGTGAATCTACAGGCATTAAACATTTTAGATCAGTAGATGGTTTTAGTTTGGATACTTTGTGGATTTTGCTGCTGCAGTACGCCGCAGTGGTGTGACAAACTAATGAGACGAAAAGTTGAATTACACTAAAATATGTCACGGTTTATAAGAGTTTTGGGGCTTGTTCAGTAAAAGATTCAAGTATCTTTGGACCGTCCTCATCAGACCAGACCATCTATGGTTTGTGTGTCTCATCCACCATCCTCTGATCCTCTGGGTTTGTATTCAGGTAGAATCACACACATGGACACCTGGTGCTACTTTTGTGGTAGTTCCCAAATGATGATCTCTATTTAACCTTTCTTAAATGATTTATCATCATTTATTATAATATAATCCTCTGTGTTTTGTGTTTTTTCAGTGTAAATCAGGCATTTTGCCATATTTAATTTACTACGCTTGTAGGCATTCATAAAAGCCCAAATTAAAGTTGATTGTTATATCAGGAACAGAGAAAACTGAAGAAGTGACTTTCAATTAAATACAACATTAACTGAACATAAACCAAGTGTCTCCATCCACTGTCATTGATCCAACTCCATGGGTTTTATTATTTTAGTCAATGCTGTAGAAGGTGACAGTGTTTTCACATTCACTACAGAACCTGTGACCGTCCAAATGGGTCATATTTGATGACCATAAAACACTATTTCACATCAATTATTTACATGTATTTATAGGATTGGTGGATCAACAGGTATTAAACATTTTAGATCGGTAGATGATTTTAGTTTGGGTCTTTGTGGGTTAAGAATGGACAAGATGAAGTCCAAGAATTTATCCAAAGGGAAAGTTACTTATAATCAGAGGGTTAAACACATGTAAAACTTCCATATTATAAAAATGAATGAATTATTAATAAAAAAAATGAATTATAAAAGTAACTGATAAACAGAGTGATATCTCTAATTTTCTTCAATCATTGTGATCTTTATGGAAATTGTACTTTCTGGATTGAATTACAGATTACACCCTGTATTCTTAAATTTCTCTGACAAAAGCGTCATGTCTATTTAATCTGTGATTGGTTTACTCAGCGCTCGTTAATCCTGTCTTCATATTTGGACTCAAGCCTTGTGATTACAGACCATTTTTTCAGTGTTGAATAGACTGAGAAAATGGGATGGCTGACCAGGCTAGTCTAACAGGGCTTTACAGAATTTGTTGGATATAAAAATAAGCAACGGTCGAAAAAAAAAAAAAAAGTCGATGCAGCAAATGGATTGATGTCCCGTACATCCCCATTCCTTAGACCCTCCTTCTTGGCAAGGAAAAAGTGTGAATTAATGACAAAAAATAAAACATTCCCTGCGTGTAAAGACCTCTAGGATTTCTCTGGGGAAAATGACTGGGTTTTCTATTTAGACGGGTGGTACATTGATGATTAAAATACAATACAGCTTTAAAGAGGTTTAATATTTTGAATTATTAAATTGTTGTTAATTTAATACTGTCATCCATTTATACTGTGACATATGTGTCAAGTGTTGCACTACAAGTTTACATTTACTATTACAAACTTTGGTCCAAAGGCAGTGGCAGTTACTCAAAAACACAAAACATCACCAAATGCATCATGGTCTCTCGCTCTCTTTTTTTTTTTTTTTTTTTTTTTTTTTTTTACTTCCATTTATACCAAGCTGCATTCTCCAAGGAGATGCATGGAGGAGAGTAGTATGAGCTGGTAAATATGTGCATAACTTTTTGCGATATGCTTGTGTTAGTTGTTTCAAACTGTCATTAATTTAACATGATGGTGTATTTTTGAAGCTTCTGTGTTTAGGGCCTGTATGTATGTCACAGGTCGACCGCTGTGTCCTTGAGTTGAATGTAGACTGTCTCCAGACTGTCCACTGTGAAGTTTAGAAAACTGCTCTGAAATGTACGTATTTATAAAACTGCCTTCAAGTGGGGTTTTGATCTGGGATTTTTTTTTCTTTAGTGTCATGTCACTGTGTACTGTTTGTTCATACTTTTTTAAAATTAAGATGACAGTTTATGGCGTTGTATTAGTTTTGCTATTATAGAAGACTTTATGCTCCAGTTGCTTTTTTTTTTTTTTTTAGAACCACAGAAACACCAGTAATTGGGTCCTGTGTGGAATCCCAGTCCCTGCACTACGTTTACATACAAATCAATACAAATATGGAGGCAGACAATAGTGGCTTTTCCACTGGACATCTTTGCAGAACTTTACCAATATTAAAGCTACATTTGTTTGGACAAATATAATTATAACAACAAAAATATCTCAAGATTTTAATTTCAGAGCTGATATCTATTCATTTTCCGTGGTTTTCTTGATAATAACCAAAATCACATAAGTTCTTACATCAATATTTATGATATTTTACTGACAAAAACAGTGCTTTTAGACATTCTGTGTTTTCTTTTCTGTCTGTTTTACATTTTATCAATCACATGATACACACAGGAGTTAGCACTTGATTGCATAGCCATTATTTTTGATGACTTTTGATAATACTTTCCGCAACTATATTTCAAATACACAAGAAAATATCCAACATAGGCCTAGCTGTTTTTAAATATTTTAATCCAGAAATGCTACAAAAAGTTGGTTTCAGTATTAGCTGCACTCACATTTTTAGTCCAAATCAGTTGAATAAACCTATATGCAGAAACGCTGTCATACCACATCCCTACCAAATAATACACAACTATTGCTGACTCTAATCTGGTCAAACGCAGCTCAAACACCTGTAGCTCCTATACGTCATGTCAGATGAGGAGCTGACGATGTCTTCTGGATAGCTGTCATTTCCATTCTCCTGCACTCTCTTTGGGACATTCCACATTGATTTTGCACAGTGTTTAGGTTTTTCCTTTTTGTTTCATGATCAAAGGCCAAAGCTTTTGATCAGGACTTCCAAAGGATCCCTCTTGTTTTGCTGGCGAGCACACTGACAGGACAGTGGTGGAGCGATGATAATTACAGCTCCCATTTGGTGTCCCTGGATCTGGCACCGAGAGCCAGTCGCACCCTCAGGCCAAGGAGAAAGGGAAAGATTCTTGGACGGTTAAAAGAGGAGAAGGAGAGGTAGAGAAGAGGAGATGCAGGTCGCTGACAAGGAGGCGAGTCAATCGAAAGAACAGGCAGAAAACAGGATTACTTTGTGCCGTGCCGTGTTTTTAGGGACTGTGGTGGCTGACGGATGGACAATGATCATATATGTGGAGACACCTGATTCACCATCAGATGTTTTTCCTACAAAAATACAACATGAAAGAAGTGAAATATGTATTCTGGTTGTTACTATGAGCATTGTAAAAGTATATTTTACAGTTTACTGTCACGGAAAAAATTATTAGACCATAAAAAGTCATCAGAAACAATGACTATGCAATCAAGTACTAACTCCTGTGTGTATTATGTGACTAAAACAGACAGAAAAGAAAACAAATCCCTAAAAGCACTGTTTTTGTTAGTACAATGCCATAGTTATTGATGTAAAAATGTATGTTTTTTGGTTATTATCAAGAAAACCAAGGAAAATGGGTAGATATCAGCTCTGAAATTTAACTCTAATGAGCTATTTTTGTTATCTTTATATATGTCCAAACAAATGTACTTTTAATTGTACCAGGCATTAAAACGAACAAGAAATTGAAGAAAACATAGGGTAGTGTAATTTTTTTTTTTCCGCGACTATATCTGGAAACACCTGATTTAGCATCAGACTTTTTTCCGACAAAGATACAACATGAAAGAAATGAAATATATGTTCTGTTTGTTAATATGAGCACTGTTCAAGTATATTTTACAGTTTAAACAATGTACTATAATGCTCCTAGGTGATACACAGCTTCATACAAAGACTTTTGCATAGCAACA
>JAPTGZ010000019.1:28893060-28907253 GCA_029814645.1 Fowleria isostigma
TGTTTTCTTTTCTGTCTGTTTTAGTCATGTGATACACACAGGAGTTAGTACTTGAATGAAACCATTGTTTTTGATGACTTTTGTTGGTCTAATAAATTTTTCCACGACTGTAGAAAGGTTTAAGTATGTGAAGTTCAGTGATATCTAGTGGTGAAGAAGTAAACTACAAACTGAGTTCCCCCTCAAACTCTCACCTACAGTGGCCAAAAATAAAAGCGTTCTGTCCAGTGTGAGTGTTTAAGTTAAGAGGATATTGACTCCTTATTCAAACATAGTAGGTGAAGGTCACACAACTCATGGCTGGATCCTTGATGGATAAATAGAAAAAATAAGAAGAGTAAGCCTGTTTCAAGCTGCTGTAGAAACTCGGTGGTCCAACATGGCGGTGATCCACTCCATCCCTGCTACTTGCCAGTTAACAAAATCACAATAATTCTCATTTTTGTGGATTATACACAAATGTATACATTATTCTCAATATTTCATTCAATTTCTGCTACTAGATCCCCCCCAAAACTCCCCCCTTGGTCTCTTTATTACTATTATCTTCATCTGGGTTTTTCTAAATAATAGGCCTTCATTTTCCTGGCTACCAAAGCTTTCAGATCTGTCAAACCTTTGGGTCAGTATAGACATCTGTCGGCAGCCCTAGCCCTGTCTTTTCCGATTTTTAAAACTCAAGTCAGTCTCTCCTTGGTGAGTGACAGTTTCCCCTGTCTAAAACAAGTTTGAATAATTTTCACAACATATTTCAGTCGGGTGGAAGGTTTTCTTCCCATGGGTTCCTTCCAAGTGAAATAAACCCATGAACTCAGAAAACTCTCACATCAAACAGCAAGATGTTGCACACCAAGGGAAATTTGGTAAACACAACACACCCTGGCTGCGAGAGATGCAAAGGCAGTATGAAGCTAGTCTGGCTCCAGTAACTTCTCCGATTATAGCAGTGGGGTGACCTTATTTCCTAAGGGTGAATGGGCTGTCATTACCTGGAGCCTGCACAAGTGTTTGATGCCTTCAGCCACACACACCCAAAATTTAACAGCCCATCCTTTAAAATGGTATGAAGAAATGAAACATAAAATAAATGCAGCATGCCAACAAAATGTCCTGCAAATTTGTAAAACATACCAAAATGGCAGTAAATAGAAAACAGCTTTGTAATTATTGCCATAAACCTATATATTTTTTAAAAATTATTAATTATATATGACATTCGGGGCACAACTCTGCACGGTTTCCCCTCCAGGCTTCTGTTATACTCTACTTAGTTTTATGATTTACTATTGCAATTGATTCTGAAACGGCTGCTGGGCGTGCCCGCACAGCTGTTGTGCTGTAGCACTGTCTAATTAGCAGTGTATGACCGATGACCCAGGACAGGATATGATGCGTACCTGCCTCTGCAGCTTTTGTAAACACTTGGGTGTGTTTTTCCCCTAGATCATTTTCTGCTTTACCATAGGTCAAAAGAAAAACATGTCCTCCCCTTCGGTCCGTCAAAGCGCTGTGCTTTGTTTCTTCTTGTTGCTATTTCAGTGAGTTATTTTTAGTGCCTTCTACAATCAAGTAGTTTATAATCACTATATTGGTAGATCTATATTTGAATACTGTGGTTTTATAGGCTGTAATATTTTATGTTTGCTATCTGTGTTCCGTGTTTGATTAAACAAATGTTTTGATAGTGAGTACACTGACTTCTGATAAGAAATTTAAAAAAAAAAGCTTTCTCAGGTCTGTTGCGTGTAAGTGGATAGTTGTGTAAACTGTACTTGCTTCCATGTACTCAAGCAAATCAGAATGTTGATTAAAACACATTGGAAATAAATAACCCTCATTCAGTCTGTTTCATCATTTTGCACAGACCTAAATCTCAAAAAACATCCATATCCACTTAATTTCTTCCTATTGTGTCACTGATTACTAAATTAATTTGCTTTGTAGTTGCGTTCCCTGCAGCCACTTCTGTCATACTTAAAACCCACCGTCCCTCTAAGTCCCTTTTTCTCCCTCTTCTCTCACCCCCTCAGCTGTTCCATGCCCTTGCTCCACTGGGATTGATACAATATTTTCCAACCTCAATTAGCAGAGAGTCTGTTGACTAATTCCAACTGTTTTTGCACCTGAGAGGGAGCTGGGAGTCAGGGCTGGAAAAAGTGAGTGGGGTGGAGGTGAAGGGCTGGAGCTGGGTGTAGCAGACAGAGCTGTCGGGGCAATATAGCTGTGTCGACAAGAGTGTAAGGGCAACACAGAGGACAGAGGAGGGGTCGGCCAGACTGCTGGGCAGAATTAGTAGAGGCTAAGTTCAGGGTGGAGAGTTAAGATACAGTAAGTTAAGCTGTGATCATTATGCACAAGCAAATTCAAGCAAATATTAAAAAAAAAACTGCAAGTACTGCATCTTAAAATCTTATGTTGTTGGGGTACATGCATCCATTCTGCAGCCCTGTATTTGTGACCTGTAAGCCCCACATTCACCTAGTATGTAGATATTAACATAATATTTCAATAGGCTTAATTTTTGAAGTTCAGCATCTAATAAAGACAACAATAAGTATGTTTTAAAACTGATTTTCCTCTTAAAATAAAATTCTTCATTTTGTTTTTAAAATGACTGACCCGCTCCTAAATGCGATTGTGTCCTCTTTTCCGTCATGCTGATGTTGAGCACTAGTATCTGTGTCACTGCTCTTGTCATTAAAAATGTAAAACTAGCTTGTCCTCCCACTCTAATCGATAGCATGGCCACCGTATCAGTATCCAGAAATGCTCTGGGTCAGGAGGCTTTAAGTCTGATTAAAAGCCTACTTAAGTGATGGTAGTAATGCAACACTCGCACAGAAACATAGTGACAACTCAAAATAGCCCTTAAAACCAGGCCTGCACCATTGTGAGATGCAACCACAAACTGACCACAAGTTCCATTTTGTTAAATTTAAGGCAAAGCTTACATGACCACTGGCTTGGCAGCTCTGGGCGCAGGTACACACCCTCACTCTGTGTGAGCACAGGCAGAATCGTTCTTTCCACCAAAGGAAATGAGAGGATGATGGCTCAAGTGTATGAGGACATTACATTTAAGGGGACTGCAGTTTTTCAGAGAGAGCCGCTGCAACCACCTAAGTATTAATGACATGACCGTGGCAAGAAAAAGCATGGATTTCACAGCCTTCAGACATTCATTTTGCTGCTTTCCAAAAACTATGAGCACTTGTTTCAATTTAAATTCCCACATGTTGCCAAAATGGTATTGCTTCCACTCTTCCAATATGACTTCTGTTGTGTCAAACTGAGGCAAACTAGAGAGTAATATTTTATTATTGTGGCTGACATATATTAGCTGTAATATAATGGAGTAATGTCCCCAGTTGGATAAGCTCAAAAGTCTATATTTAACAAAGTAATAATTTATCTCAACTTGAGTTTCAACCAGAGTGTGTGGTTTTAAAACATTCTGCCAGGTGACTAATCCCAACAGGTTAACAAATGTCATCCAGTCGACAGCTTGGAGCTTATTGAAACAGTGGCAACAGCCTGAGTGGCCTCTTAGCTGGGTGCAGCAGCTACTCCTGCCCCCCAGTAGCTTTATGGAAAAACTCTGACTCACCCCAATTTTAAATCAAAAAGGCATTAACAACCAAATACATAAATATTACAGTCAAAACCATAAACGTCTCTAAGGGCCATCCAGCCCGTCAGTGACTAATGGAGAGGGAGGTCAACTCATGACCAGAGTCGGCTCATCTGACTTGGTCAAGAAAGACACCCATTGATGCACACAACGAAAAGGCATGGCTGCTCTATGAGCGACCTCTTCTCAGGTGTCTCTGGAACACAGATTGTGAATAGACTACAGGCATGCCAATAAGAATAACCCATCTGGATCTCCACTGCTTTATAGTGAACACTGCACTTCTGATGGTCAGTGTTATCACGCATGAACAAGCGCATAATGTGGTGGAGAAAAGTAGAGCCAGACTCTGCTAACACAATCAAGAGGTCATCATCAGAGATTTACAACTATGTCCATGATTGCCAAAAATAGAGATGATTAAAGAAAGCCCAAATGACACCACAGGTTCACACATTTCAAGACACCAAATCATCATCAACTATACTTACCTAAGTATATACTGTACACAGCACATTTGCCCTTTGTTGATGCTGTAAACCATTTATTATCACTTATTAAACTGAGCCGTCAACATGAATCTACATTTGTATTCTATTTGACGAATAAAGTTTTTCCATTTCCACCTGCTATTGCAATTGATGTACTTTCATCACAGTTTTGACAAGTTAATCTCCAGTGAAACTGAAGCACTTTTTATCGCCATGCTCACTTTGAACTGCCAACTGATGCTCAATGTCTTTCCTCAAGTCAACGTTCCTGTAAACTCTGTGCAAGCCGCCCCAGGAGGAGGCTAAATCCACTCTAGGGTATTCCCTTCATACCTAGCAACGTGTTTCTCAAGCTCCAAACACAACACAAATAGCTGAGTAGTCTATAATCATAGGATATCCCTATGCACTGTTATAAAAAAGAACAGATAAGAAAGTCCACCCATAAAAATAACGTGTGAATGTCACAGGGCATCCCGTGTGCACTCTGACATACATTTGAGATACAGTACTTGAATGAAGTCAGGCAGCTACTTACTGTCTGCGTAGTTTTTCCGCCGGGTGCCGTCCACCTTGCCTGTTTTGTCTATGCAGAGGAAGAACTTGTTGGCAGAGTAAAGTCGCCGTAGTCGGACGTCACCTTCTAGATGATTGTAACTACGAGTGTGTCTTTCCAGTGTCCATGAACAGTTGATTCCAGTCGCCAGCACCTGAAGAGGTTCATGCCCTACCCCAGGAGGACAGGCCCCTGTGGCAGTGCCAGCGGTGACCACAAGAAGGGTGAGGCATGCCAGGCAAAGGGAGGCTGCACTGGGCAGGGGGAGAAGCTGCCCGGTGGAGGCTGCAGTAGTGGTGGTGCCAAGGGCAGGTTCAGGACAGATACGAGCTACGGATGCCGTCCATCTGCACATGGTGGGTCAGACTCCCAAGGTGCACCTTGTGCAGGCTGCAGGCATGCTGATGTTCAGGAGATGCCCCAGTGGAGGGATAACAACAGGGTGGGCGTCCAGTAACAAGAAGGGAGGGAAATGGCACTCAAAGCAGATCCTTTGGATGTCACTGATGACCCAAGTGCACTTTAGGAAGGATGAGCTGACACCAGGCCTTCCTACAGACACAAGCTTGTCAAAGGTTGTCCTGTTGTCATCTTCTGTCCTTTTGTCAATTCTGTTTGTTAGCTGGTGTCGTAAGCTGTTGTAATTTTATGAATCCACTTTTAAAAGTTCCTCTCTAGTGTTGCTCCTGTTTGTTCTCCTCCTCCTTAGACTGAAGTCTTCTTTCCTGTTCCACAGATATAGTCCCGGCATCTATGAAGATGTGCATGTGTGTCACAGTGTGTTTGTTTGGATGAGATAGTGTGTATAAATATGTGTGCCTCTGTGAGAGTGTGATTAAGAGTATGCGAATGTTTGTGTGTGTGAGTATGCACCTTGCGATGCTTTGCTCTTTCCAGCTGGAAAGGAATAAGGTGCCTGTCTGAGCTGCTGACCCGTGGCTGAGAGGGAGTTGAATGAGGGCTGGTGACTGACTGTGCGTGTGTGAATGTGTGTGTGTGTGTGCGTGTGTGTGTAAGTGAGAGAAAGAGAAGGAGTGAGTAAGCGAGTGAGTGAGTGAGTGAGTATGGGAGGGAGAGAGTCGGTATGAGTTTGCGACAGAGAGAGAGGCAGTGAGAGTGTGTCTGTATGTGTCAGAGTGAGCGGCAGTCGGCGAGTCTGTGTCAGCTAGCATGGGGCAGTGAAGCAGCAAGTGAACAGCCTCACGCTCCGCTGTGTGCAGCCAGTCAGCCAGTCAGTCAGTCAGTCTTCTCTTCTGTGGAAGCACCGCCTGAGTTGTCCTGCATTTTATCCTGGGCAGGGCCAGCATCTAGGAGGTTGAAAGGAGAGGGGTGGGGAGGTGGGGCCACCAAACTCATTCATAACCATTTCAGACAAAATGAGCATGCCTGAATCAGAAACCTGCCCCTCTCTATTCTCACCCAGAAAAGTTGATTCTACATGGACCAAGTCATATGCTCCACCTGATTTCATTGTCTTATTTCCATGGCTACAGACACCTGTAAGGACTTACATCCTTATTAAATCCCTTCTTCTCTTTTTCACCCCAATGTGAGCGCTGAAGCATTTTGTGACAGGTCAAATAAGCTCCATTACTATCCATTGAGTCAGCTTAAAGACACCTTGACACCTACACTCTCATTTCTTTTCTCAAGCCACATGGGACAAATTAAAGGAGCTTTTTTTTTTTTTTTTTTTTTGGATGGCTGCTGGTTTGAATCATCAAGCAGTCGGAAACACAGAGCAGGTTGCAGGAGTGTCAGGAGAGTTAGTCCAGATGAAAGCTGAGAGACTTTCTGATCACTTGTGTTAATATTTCAATGAAACACCCTCTGTGATCTTTATTTAATTTGGCAGAGCAGGACGGAAATGAAGAACACCTTTTTTGCGACTTCCCACACTCTTGTCTGTTTTTTTTACAAGCTGTGTAATGAACCTGATTAGCCAAAGCATCAAAGCAGTCAAATCAGTCCTGTTTAACCTCTCACTGTGTTATATTATATTTTTATTTCATTTTTCTTGATGATTGAGACCTAAAATTTTCTAATGGCTAAACAAGTAGGGTTTGTGTTTCAATGTGGAGGCTCAGTAAAAATACAAAAAGTACTTAAAATACACACAAAAAAGATCCACAGGCCCTGAGATGAGGCTGTTCACATGCTTCTTTTAAAATCCAGTTCTGACCCTTAGGCCACACATGTTCAGCGCTGGAGGTGTTTTTGAGGACTAAATGCTCAAAGAGGGGGGACAGTTAACTTCACACCCCTTAGCTTGTTAACTGCCCCCTGAGACTAGTCGCTGTTTTAAAAAAAAAAAAAAAAGAAAGGAAAAAAATGGCACAGTGAGAAAAAGCCAATGTGTTCTGTTTTGGCTCTTAGTGTCCACCAGGATCTTCATGAAAGCTTCAGTGCAGATCTAAGTGTGCCTTTCACCGCCAATTAAAGCGTGCCGCCATGTTTGTTCACTTCCTCTCTCAGCTTTCCTTTTTTTAACATTTTCTCCTCTCCTTTCTCTGTTTTTTTGAAAATATAACTGGCTCTTATCTGTGTAGTGTGACCGTTTTAAATGATCCACGTGCATGAGCTTCACTGGAACATTACACGAACCAATGGTCGTCTCATCAGAGCAAGAAACAATTAAGCTTACTTACAACAGAGTGTGCCTTTGTGACTGACAGTATTATAATGTGTTTTTTGTTCGTGTTTTATGAAGTCAAAAGTGTCTTCTGAAGAAGAGAAAAAACTACTTATAACTAGTTTTCAGAATGTCTGAGTGCTTACAAGCTTGGTTTCATGCTGAAGTTACTGTGCTGGGAAATATTCTTTGACTTTAAGTCGGTGGTTTTGATTGTGCAGCTGACAAAAGCAATAATAGGATCTTAAGTCTGTGCTTGCATCATGCAAAAACTACCACAGAGAGGAAACAACATCATCAGGATTATTGATCTTAAGAGGATAATACAGTTAAAGAAGCGTGGTTAAATCTAACTTCTCTTCCTGTCCTTTCTCTTTATTTAACCAGCACGTGCTTGCTAGTCAAATAATGCTTTCAGCTAGTAATCCCAGCAGACTCCATGTGTCTATTATGAACTCTCCAACCTGCTTTTATAAACATACAAACAGAAGAAAGAGTGAACAAAAGGGAAAGTGTGTGAGAATTTAAAAAAGTAAGAAACTTTAGGAAGTTCAAGTTGTTCTCCCTTTGCTGGAATTACCCGTAATTAAACTCATGCAACCATTTAATGTACTGTAGAACACCCCCCTGAGGTCAACAACAGAGTTTGGGGCTCATGTGAATGTCAGATGTGGCAGGAGATTGCTTTGTGGTGTCTTGGAAGCAAATGTTTGGGGTCTGAGCTCAGTGCCAGAGCAGACACAAGCATAATGTATGTCTTTGTTAAGTGTTTTGAAGTGTGCAGTCGTACTATTTTACAGTATGCATCTTTGATGTCGAAGACTATGGACATACTGTATCAAAGCAATATCAAGGATTAATAAACCCAAGTCAACATTGCTTACAATTTTTCATAGTACATCATCTTTACAGTTTATTTTTAAGACTAAAAGCAGAGACGAAGGCCTAGTCTCATCTTCATCGTCTGTATGTAATGTTTAGTATGTTGTCCTTCACTTGGTATGTTTTGTCTTGCATCACTCAATTAAAAAAAGACTAGAAGCATATACATATATTGAAGATGTATATATTGATGGTCCCTGGTGCCTTTTCATTGCTGTATATAATATTGGAAAAAATATTAGACTCCCTCCCATTTGTTTTCTTCAGTTACTTGTTCATTTTATTGCAAGGTACAACTAAAAGTATATTTGTTTGATCAAATATAATGTTAACAACAAAAATAGCTCATAAGAGTTTAATTTAAGGGCTAATATCTGATTTTCTTTAGAATAACCAAAATCACATAAGTTCTTACATCAATAGCTATGACACTGTACTAAATGAAACAGTGCTTTTAGAAATTCTACGTTCTCTTTTCTGTCTGTTTTAGTCACATGATACACACAGGAGTTAGAACTTGATTGCATAACCATTGTTTTGATGGTCTAATAATTTTTTCTGTGACTGTATACGTGTAAGTTCATGGAACAAAAACTGTGAACACACAATGCCTCTGTTCATCTCGGAACAGAGACCCATCCTCTGTGGCTCTTTGTGGGGTTTCTCCCAGTTTTATCTGCCCATTAAAGATTTTTTTCACCAAAGGGTCATCGGAAATAGGATGTTGTATATTGTCCACAATGTAAAACCCCTTGAGTCAAATTTGTGATTTGCAACGTTGCACTGTATAACTAAAAGTGACTTGAATAGAGCTGTGTTGAGTTGTGTTGTAGGTGTGCCCCTGAGCTGAAAACACCGCTCTGTGGCACCCAAGGAGGATGTTCTCAAGTGGAGGAACCTAATCTTTCCCAGCAGGGATCCAAGCGGCTCTGTAAGTGTATGAATAGAGATAATATCTGTATAATGAGGCCTGTTTTGTACCATCAAAGTCTTCAAAAGGGTCTGAAACCTGACCTCCCTCTTAGCACTGACAATCCCTCAGTAATAGCTCCCTTTTATTAATTGTTTTTCCTGGTTGCTAAGTCTTTGTCTCTCCGTTTCCCTCTCTAGCTCTTGTAGTTGTGTTTTTGCTTGTCACCCTTGACCTAGTGCTTTTATGTGAGCTGACACACAGCCAGTTTGAAAAGAACAAACTGTTTCCAGATATACCACAGTTTGCTTTTTTTTCAACAGTAGTTGCTAAAATGCAAAGAGTTTCAACACTTGCATACGGAAATTATCACATACATATTATTCACAGGCTGTATATTCTAATAATTTCAGTGATTATACAATTTATCGTGTCAGCGCGGCCAACGTTGCCTGTTCTGTTGGTTCAGATTCAACACAGGTGTGCTTGTCTGCGTGATATTTTTTGAGCTGTCGACTGCGGTTGGCTGACAAACATCCGGACATGGTTGAGCAACTGACCAGACTACCGCAGCTCAGCTCCACCGAGGACATGGCCCTTTGCATATCCTGCTTCCACACCATTCTGGACCATTGTCTATTGACAGTGGTGTTATGATAAGTGGGTCTGTCTATCTGATCTGTAAAATGTTCTGAGAGATCCAGCACCTCGGATCAGGACATCAGTCAGACTGATAACACCTGATAAAACAAATGTGACATGCTAGGAGTGATCGGATATGTGCCACTGCTAATCTGATATATCATATAAGAGTACACACTGAAAAAACAGGATGCTGAATGTGGAGAATTGAAAAAAAAAAACAAAAAACACTCAACTAATTTAGCAGGTTTTCACTAACGAAAGCAGAAAGTACAGCCTTATTTCGATGTTGACGTGATTTACAAATTGTTCAAATCTGACGGATATGATTTTCCTAAATTGTATTATCTTGTGTTATTTTGCATTATAACAGACACTTGGAAATAGCTGCATGATGCATCCTAATACACTTTAACTGACTCACTAATCTAGTCCGTATTAAAAAACATTTACAAAGAAGCCCAGTAAGAGCTGTGTGAGTCATGGAAGTCCAGGAAAGGCCTGTCCATAAGCCTGACAGAGTTTATTTTCTGGTGTCTGCCTCAGCGTAATGGACAGTAATGGATATTAATTGTGTGACATAGTGAGTCATATTTTGTAAGTAATGTTTTATCAGTTTTCTGGAAGTTTACTATAAAATGTGCTGTTCATCTTTTTTTTTTTTTTTTTTTTTACAACCTTTCATAAACTAAAAGTGTGATTAAAGTGTATTTTAATGTCTGAATTCAGCTTCCAATAGTATTTCTTTGATGTCTTAGAGGTCATATATGTGGGAGTCCTTGAGGAAGTTCCTTAAGAAACAGTTTTTCCACATGGGACAGGTCACTAATTCCATGTAAGTGGTGTAGACACACACAAAAGCCTCTCACACAAAACACGCGTCAAAGGCATTTAGCAACACATGCATCGCACAGAGAAGTATCTCCATCAAGTATCCCTGGCCAGGTGAAGCAGTTTCAAAAACAGCCCTCTCTCCATCTGTTAAACAAATAGGGAGCCCCCCTACAAAGGTGTGCAAAAGAATCCACATGATCAAAGTGTATGAGAATGGCAGCCTTGTCCTGGCCTGGCCATTATCAGGCCCCATGAATGCCTGTCTTCTCCTCTTTTGTCGGCCGAGGCATTGACAGTCACTCACCCGGCAATGACTGTCACACCAGCGCAAAGAGCCAGCCGCCGACAGGGGCCAACCACATCAAACGAGACTGTCAAGGGGCCCTGCTCGTGAACCGTGGCAACAAACACCTCCTGATCCTCACCTACAGCTCAGCAGCAGACACCCACCGCTGTGCTCTCAGTCACTGCCTCCACTGAGAAAAGATGTACTGCCTGGACCTCATTTCCCTCTGCGCTCCCCCTGCCCTCCCTTCTCTCTCTATTTCTCTGTCAAGTAGTGCTTGTGTTAACCTCCAGCCTGCCGAGACACAAAGGGCTGCTAAAGTGTTTAAGAATGCTTTATGGATGCATGACAAGGGGAGGCTGACACTGCTGGGGGTCAAAAAGTGTACAGGATGTGAATGAGATAAATTCAATTTTACACTCAGCTCAGAGCTGAGTCACACTTTTCAACTATATGATGGTTGAACTTCAAAAGCTCATTGACTGAATTACACCACCAAGTATTCCAACGGGCTCTGAGGAGCCGGTAACTATTCCTCTGACTGAAGTCATAGAAATAAATCTCAATTCTTATGAAAGTGATGCACAAATTATTATTTTATATTGTATGAATTGACAGTTTCAGTCCTTCCAAGACACTTAAAACATTACAGAAATTCCAAAGTTTTGGTGGAACCAAATTGGTTATAATTTGTGGTTATAGAAACATAATCAAAAGGAATTTATCTGTATATTAAGACAAATCCTACTTTGAAAAAGCTGATCTGGCAACATTCAACTTTAGTAGTATCACATACAACCAGAAAAAAATGCAAATAATGTCACCTAATCACTTCAAACAAATATAAAATGATAAAGACATTGTTAAAAATGTAAATAGTCAGATAAAATAAAACGGATGCTTATATCATTCTGGCTTAAGAGTCACATCACCTGTCTCTTGTTGACGTCTATGTGCACCTTTCCTTGCCTGTGGTAAGACTGCCACCTGTAGGTCAAATATAAAAAAAGGAATATCAGATGAAGATTAAATTGAATTAAAAATTAGAGCTAAGTCATTGAATACTATGTGAACTTTTCAACTTCATCAAATTAAACTACAAAATTAAGTGCCAACTAATTATGCTGTGTTTTAATCACTACAGACTGAATTAGTGAAAATTAACAAATTCATTAGACCACCTTTCCATATTTCTTTTAGAGATCATCCAGCATCATGGGGTGCTTTAGTGGTCTCTTCCGTGTACAATGACCTCTCGATGTTTTAATGATTTTAAACAGGAATCATGAATTCTAAATTTACCTTTTTACACCTAATTTGAGTCAGCTCACTGGACTCCTCTGAAAAGACAGAAACTAAGCAACACGTTTAACCACTAAAACTAACTGCTCAGGAGGGCAAGCAAATAACTATAATTTATTGGTTTAATCAAGAAATAATGTACCTTACTCCTTTTCTGCTTCATGGATAATAGTAGTTATATTTTAACATTAAAAATATCATTTCAGTTGAAGAGCTTTCACAACCGGGAGTATTAACCAATGTAGAAACAAACAACAACAATAATGGAATATTTTGTTAATTATCATTGGGCGGCTGTGTCATAAACTTTACTTGGATGATAGTCTAATAAAGTTTCTATGCCCTGTATGCACACTCAGTAAAATTAAATAAACAATACAATGTGGGATTAACAACTACTTTTACCTGTTGTGTAATGTTTGGTATTGGCTTGATTCTCCAAACCTTTGTCCCAAATCAACATGAAAAAAAGAAGAAAAGCGGAACTTCCCTCGATTTATCTGCAATCTACTAATGTTGCCTTGCCTGACGATTATCTCCTCGTGTTGATTAGCTAGGTCTAGATCAAAATGGCCGCCTAGAGTGGAAGAGTAACGCGGTTATAACATGTCAACATGTCACTTCTCAGAGTATGTGCCTTTGCTAAATGTCTGAATCGTCGCAGTTTGTTGGATAAGTGTACCGTTCGGGCCTCCTTTGCGGACTATTGTCAGCTGTGTCTCTCCACTCGAAATGCCGCAGTCGGGCGGATTTCAGGTGAGTTGAAGGATATTTTTGTCTGCATCTCTCAACCAGGACAGCAACGACTGTATCGATGACATGTTTATGTTACACACAAAAGACTGGGTTTAATACAAGTGTAAGTACTACTTGTTAAGATACCTTAAGTGGTTAAGGATTAATGCTAAATTTACAAACAGTGTTAAAATGTTGCTGGCTCTAACCCAGACCCTCTTGGTCGGTTTTCAAGTGTCCTTAATCCCCAAACTGAACCTTAACAAGATCCTGTTGAATATTTAGAGGGAAGAATATATCAGAAATAATGTCATGTAAGAGGCACTTACTTTTGAAGACTAAGATCCCAGTTTGAGATGTTTATTACTGTTGGAGTGGAGGCAGGTTGTGGAGGACATGGTGACCCCTTGTGTAGCATTTGTCATCTGTTACGCCTCATAAACTATGTATTTATTTTCAGACAAACCTCTGACCCTTCAAAGAAGAAATGCTTCATTTCTAATCCCAAAGACAGAGGATGTTAAGAAGCGTGTACTGGGACAGTCCCTTGTCGATGGTAAGTTATTCCAACAGACAGGTTTGATGCTACCACGTTTTATTTAGTCCTTACAAAACAACACACCTGTATCATGTCTACAGCAGGTCCAGTGTGGTACTGAATATTGATACTTACAACATTGTTTATTATCTGTAGGAAGTAGTAAGCGATTTGTGCAAAAGACATTACAGTGTTTCTGATCACAACCATGATCTAGTCAGTATAATTAGATAGATATGTTTAGACGGATTAGAAGGAGATGGTGGACTTCTGTTTGCACCATAATATAGTATTTCATTAAAGATGCTACTTTTGCACTTTAGATCTATCATTTACCATAAGAATGTTGCATAATTAAAATAAAAGCATGGAATTGGCAGTGAAGTATAAGTTAAATTATCATTAAATATCATTGGTGTACTTAAAAAAAGATGAATCTCATCCTGGTGCACACTTTTAACAGGATGAAAAAAGTATTTGTAGCATTTCAGAGCACAGATGAATGGTAAACAGAGTCATGCCGTTAAATAAAAGTTGATTCTTCAGTCCACTCTCTCCTCTGCATTTGTGACTGGTCAAATTTCATAATTTTCTCAAAAGACCTGTGCAGCAAAAACTACTGGAGTTTTATAAGATCTCTGTCTAGCCAGTGGTATCATGTCAGGGAAAATTTAACTTTGCTGATAATAAGGAAAAGCCTCTAGCAAAGACAGAGGTGACCTTGTTCAATTCCTATAGCCCCATATTAGGTTTA
>JAPTGZ010000019.1:28917854-28928479 GCA_029814645.1 Fowleria isostigma
AAAATGCTTTACAGTGCAAATTACAAGCCATGCACGCTCACACTCATACACCAGTGGGCAGTTGCTGCCATGTAAGGTGCTACCAGGCCTCACTGGGAGTAACTTAGGGTTCAGTGTCTTGCCCAAGGACACTTCAGCATGCAGACAGTTGGAGGTGGGATTTGAACTGCCGACCCTTTGATTATTGGATGACTTGCTCTACCAACTGCGCCACAGCCGCCCAATGTCAAAGAGCAAGCTGTGCAGCTAATGCCTTAGCATTTACTAAATGTTTGACTGATACCGACAGACACTCTAGTCAAATCCACTGTTTCAGTTCATATGAATAAAGAACAGAATCATTCTGTACCTGTAGATAAACAGGAACAACTCCACATCTGTTTTCATTTTTTTAACTCCTTCGTTCTCTCCATCGGTTAAATCAATGCTGACGTTTATCAGTGTTGTAGTCTGTGCTCTGTCACTCTCCCATTTATCCCTCCCCCCCAAAAAAAAAAAAAAAATGGACCTATACTCCGGTGTGACTTATATATGTTTTTTTCTTCTTCTTCTTCTTCTTCTTCTTCTTCTTCTTCTTCATTATCCTCTTTTATTTATTTATTTTTTTTTGGCTGGTGCGACTTATACTCCGGAGTGACTTACAGTTCAAAAAACACGGTACACCAAAACTGACTTTAATACAACATACAGAACACAAATGTAAAGAAAACACAAAACAGACGTGAGCAGAAGAAAAATAATTTAAAAAAAAAAGCACACTCTTTCACAACGTGCATGTTTGTTACAGACTTAATCATAAAATTGTCATGTTAATATTTTGTTTCAGTGAAAATGAAATGAACAATTACCATTCCTGCAAAAATCGTGTCCTTCATCACCATTGGAATATGATTTTTTTTCTATGCTGTTGTGCTCCACCCAGTGTTTTTTCTGGGTCACTGAAAAGAAGACATGGTAATGTCAGTATGTATGCCTAATGAACAAACACAGCATTCCAACCCTTAATGAATGAATACCAATATTTAACATTGTAGTTATTACAACTCATACTAAAAAAAATAAAACTACCAGCATGATTGTCATACTCCCAGGTTTTTTTAGGTGTCATGTGTCAAATTGAGTTATAAAATAATTGTGTTACCACACCTCTCATTTGTATTTCAGTGACTGATTTGCACATTATGTGTATTCTGCAGTCCAGTCATGGACACAGAGCTCCGTCTGGGAGATCTCTATTTAATAAATATTTTGCGGATGTTGTCACTTTCCATGCGGCTTCAGATTGTACTTTCAGTCAGTGTTGGAAAAGTCTCTTAGTGCAAATACTTAACATTGATATTCTGTAACTGTCGATCAGGGTAGGGAAAACGTATATCAATTTCCCACATGCAGGGAGCTGTTTTTTTTAACACTTGAATTAATCAGGGATCCAGCAAGTGATATGATTAACTGAGCCTCATTCCCACATCGTAAAGGAGGTCATAAGGTTCTGAACCCTGAACTTGTGCTTAGAATGCCAAGCCTGTTCCATCATATTGGCTATAATCTTTTATGCAAATGAAAATCGACTTTTAATGTTCTCATATTATGACCAATGCAAAGTGAATGCTAAAAATAAACATGCTTTTATCTAACCCTAATGGGAAGAGGTACTACGTCAATTTCTGGATCAGAGTTAAAAATAGGTTGTAATTTCCTGCTTCTATAGACAGTGTATTTTAAAACTGAACAGCTTGGACACTGAAAAGATAGCTTGTGTTCTTTTTTTAACCCCAGAAACGTTGCAGTCATGGTGCTTTTTTTTTGGTTTTTTTTTGTTTTTTTATGGCTTAGAGCCATGAGACTGAGACCCAGTAACTGATTTGCAATAAAAATGACAGTCTTGTTTTTTGTAACCAATAGATAATCATAAGAAGGCACAGGTAATTATACAAGGCAATAAACATTTTACCTCCATCATAGAATAAGTATTTAGTTGTTATTTGTTACAGTAATAGAGTGCTGTAACCTACAACATTATGGGTCAATAAAAACATGTCACATCTGTGTATGTCCCCGTACGTCCAGGTGCTTGAACCAGATGGAGGAGGACGGCCTGTCTGTGGAGGATCTGTTCAGCCAGTGTGTGTTCAGACAAGATGAGAGAGACATGGTGCTGAAGGCCATACGCAGCATCCAGGCCAACTACCAGCCCACCAACCTGGATGCAAGTCAAGGCTTACCGTCTCTGGTTCAGGACTACTACAACAAGGTAACCTCTACCTTCATGTGTCTATGTGTATATGCTAAAGAAGATTTGATCTAAACCTAAGTTTTATACATGTGGGAACATCGTCGAGAGTTGTTTTGAAAGTGACAATATTGGACAGTATACAGATCAGAGATAGACCTCCGCCAAGGCCACAAGTCCACTCGTCTTCTTGTTTCACAGTAATTCTTTTTTTTTTTGTTAATATGTTTTTTATTTTTCTACTTTTAGCTTTTAATACACACATAAAACAAAAGAAAAACAAGCTGGGAGTGGTAAGAAAAACATACACATATATGGTAAATGGTTGGTACTTATGTAGCGCTTTTTCCACACTTTCATGGTGCCCAAAAGCCCTTTATAAGGTTCACTGTCACTCATTCATGCAGACACTCATACACCAGTGGGTTGCTGTTGCCATGTGCTGCCAGGCTGCCCTATTGGGAGCATTTTAGGGTTCAGTGTCTTACCCAAGGACACTTCGACATGTGGACAGCTGGAGGTGGGATTTGAACCGCCAACCCTTTCATCATTGAACAACCTGCTCCCCCAACTTCACCACAGGGTATATATACATATACATACGTACATTCCATATGTGAGAGTTAGAATATACTTTATGTAGTGTACAATACAATACAATGGCAACTAGATAGAAAGAAAACCACTCACGGGTGGCTGTGGCTCAGTTGGTAGAGCGGGTTGTCCAATGATCAAAGGGTTGGCAGTTGGAATCCTGCCTCCGATTGTCCACATGTTGAAGTGTCACTGGGTAAGACACTGAACCCTAAATTGCTCCTAGTAGGCCCTCTATGAGTATGTGCATGAATGAGTGAATGTGAGGTTTTGTAAAGCGCTTTGGGCACTGTGAAAGTGTAGAGACGTGCTACATACGTACCGACCATTTACTTTTATTCAAACATTCTTGTCATTGTATTCCATTAACAACCTTTGTCACCCTGCAACTGAGGGGCCTTATCTTAAATCCAGTACTGGAATATTTTTTCTATCACAGAATGCCATAAGGTCAGACAGTTTTTTCTGACATACATCAGGTACATGGATACTAGGAAGGCCCAGCAGCAGAGAAACGGGTCTAGTTCAAACTCCATTTTGAGAACTTTTTGACAGTATTCCCTTTAAATGGACCCGATACTTCATTTATAAGATTCATCCTTGGCCCATATCCCGCTGCTCCAACAAGTTTGACTGTTGTTTGTTTGTTGTTTGACAGCAGAGGTGTGACTCTTCCCTGACCTCACGATGATGATTCACTTGTTAATAATTCTTGATGCGTCTCATCCTCAGTTTTCTATATTGTTGATCCTGGCATCAATTAGTACAATGATCTAAGTAAATCTAACTCAGCAGAACATAAAGTGAACAGAACAAATAGTGTATTCAGTGCCCCCCCCCTTATGGATTTGATTCCAATTGAGATGAGAAGTTTCCACATGTCTAACAGACAGATAAATGGTCTGATCACAGAACGTCCTTGGCAAAGGTAATAAATGTTATTGCTAAGGCTGAGCCTCGTGTATGTTTTGTGAGTCAGAGCTCCAGAGAGCCGGGAAAGCTGTCAGAATGCTCCAGCGTGACTTCGAAAGATTTGATCACCCCTTCACAGCCAGACAGGCACTGGCCTATTTATAGTGAACCAACTCTGCTTTCTAATGGGTCCTCTGTTTGCCTTGTGTCTCTGTCTTTCACCTATCCTTGTTCTCTCCCACCTCCCTTCCCCCTAATTCTCACATGATTCATTAACAGCTTTTTGCACATTCACAATATTTTTAGTCTCAAACCTTACACCTTATCCACTTTGGTCTTGGCACATTTTTTTTTAGTCGATTGTTGGCCTGTATTTGTGATGTGGGCAGCAGGTCCTGTATTTGGTCAAAGTAGTGAAATGTAAAAAGGAGTCAAATGTGATCGCTTCATTACTCATGCCTCTGATTAAAAGACTGACTAACTAGTCGGCTGGTGATCTGACTATGACTGTGACGTGTTGGCAGGCCCATTTACCGGTTGGAAGGCTGTCCAAATAACTGGTCCACGTGATAACGGACTAGCAGACTGGATGGTCTCTGGAGGTTTTTAAATCACTGTTTGCAACAGACACACAGTCTAATTAGAATAGTGTTTGTTGTTGTGAGATGGAATTTGATTAAAATGTGGTTCGTACAAAATGCGGTTTGATCTAGCTTCAACTTGTCACTAGAGATTATGTGGTTTTCTCTCATTTAACATTTTCTTCCACCAGGAAGGAAGGCTGCATGTCTGTTTGTTACATCACAAATGTTTTTAACAACAGAAATCCTCCTGAGTACTTGAAAGATGGTTATGTGTCTGAGACTGAATGAACATCTGTATTCCTTCTGCCTTTTAAATAGTTCTTCAAATAGCCTTTTCTTTCACTCACCAAAAGCTGTGTGTTTGTATGCACATTTTTTATTATTCTATCAGCATATTTTAACTTGGTTTTTATTGATTTCACCGCCATCTACTTATAGTGACGTGTCAAAAATGTGCATTTTATATATATATATATATACACACATATATATAACATATACACACACCTCCTTTGGCTGCTGTCTATGATATGAATGTGGTCTTTTCTGCTCTGTGCAGAACTATGTGTCGTACTACTGTATTACATCCACCCCTCTTGATTCTACAGTGTGTGCACAGATATCCAACTGATCCTTAGCAGAATTCAGCTTGTAGAGAAATTTTTAAATTATAAAGAACTGTGGCAATGTTTTCTGCTGCTGACTTTGCCACTTGGTCAGAACAAACCACATTTATATCTTACATCACTACTATTGTGATGAAAGGAATGATAGTGAGACAAAGCTCATGGCTTTAAAGCTCAGTTTAACACTCCCTTGGCCGCAATATCAGATAGGGGTATGATTGGCTTTTGCCCACTAGCCTGAGAAGCCTTTTTCTTTTTCTTGAATTGATCCTAAAGGACAGCATTTTAAGACAGTGTGGACAGCAGTGAAGTGGTTGTATTTGGGTTAGAGGGGGTTTTAGCTGAAACTAAGATTAAGACAAGTTTATCACAGGGTAGAGAATGTCTTACTGTTATTCCACAGAAAGTGGTCATCATTTTCCTCTGTCTTTCCTGTGTGTGTCTGTGTGTTCATGCTTCAGAGGGCAGGGCATCACTACCCCAAACTGGACTTTACTCTGGAGGAGATCCAGGAGCGTTTCAGACATCAGCTCAGGTTGGAACAGGCCTGCACTGTCACCATCGACTCCGTGGAGGCTGCCAAACCTGTCACTGAAAACATGACCAAGATGGTAAACAAACAGACTGCTGGAATTGTTGATTTATACTATAGTTAGTTATAGAATAAATGACCCAACTGTCATTGCTGACCCAGGTGTGCTCGAAGATCCACACATGGGTCACCCAAAACATCAGCATTTCAAAATAAGTTGTTTAAATAACTGTTTTTTTATATTAATGAATGTTCCTATTGTTCTGATAATTATACTTAAAGCAAGACACTCCGCATGAATAGGGTAAAATTTTAAAATAATAGATATCACCAATCAACTTTCTTAGTTGATTATTTATACAAGTATGTTGCATATATTTTCAGTAGATAGATCTGAACATATGATAAAGTCAGGTGCAAAGTTATTTTTTCTATTTTGTTTACACACAAGATGAAAGAAAACTCCTGAGGGATTTCAGGATATCTGCTTTCATTACCTAGGAAATAAAAATATACTGTCCATAGCCTTAAAAAATGATTTCACCATAGTTTTTTTTTTTTATTAAAATGTCACATAAATCAGGCCAGAAATGATTTATTAACAAATCTCTCTGTAAATATCTTCAGAACACTGTTAAGTGTGTAAGTGTACAGTTTGGTGTACATAGGTGATACTGGTCATGACAGACTTCAGTAACAGACAAAACTCAGCATGTCACGTTGGAATGCTTACTTATTGGTAAATTCAGGAGAAACTTACTGCCCCAAGTAAACAAACTGGAATTAAATGAACATCCTAATGTATATTTTCATTGTTTTCTTTATTACAGCTTGAAAGAACACATATTGAAGGAGTGAACTAGCCCAACATCTCAAAATCAATCACTGCATGAAAATCTCGGTTTTTGCCTGCCTTATCTCATCTTAAAAGGTCGAAATCTACTATGAAAGGCTTGTTTTACTCATGAGGTGAAAAAAAAAAAAATAGGGATGGCCCAACACTGACATTTTTCAAATATATTCTCTTCACTGAGGTTGGTTTATAAATAAAAATGATCAGAAATGTTATTTCATGCCTAAATTCACTTGATTTCATAATTTATAGATATATTATCATTTGGGTTATGTTGTGTCGTCACATGTAAAAAGTGGGTCTGCTGTACTAGAGCATACTATACATACATAATGATACATAATTATCAATATGATGAAATGTGCTGTTGATTCTTACTTCGTCTGTACTAGAGCAACACCAGCATGTTTCTAGTTTGATGTTATGAAGCAGTAACTTGCAACATAATATTTTTTTTTTTAATCCCAGTGGAAATGCTCGTACCAGATGTTACTCACATTGATTATAACATAAGAACAGTACATACTCAGGGTTCCTGTGGGATCTTTAATTTACAAATCTGCATTTACTACCTTAAAAAGGTCTTTAAAAGGTATTATATATGATATTGTTGGTCTTAATTTCTGTTAACGTAAAAGTGTTAAAATATGTCGGGGAAATGTTTAAGCTGCAAAGAAAGTAACGTTTGTTGACTCAGCTCAACCCCTTCCAACCCAACAATTTATATTGAAATTCTGAATGAGTGATGGCTAACTTTGCAGCCCCGGTGAGAAATAACTTGGAAAGATGGAAATCAAGGCATTGGAGTAAATAAAAACATTTTCCTAAATTCTAGGAGTCACAAATTTATGCAAATAAGGCCATAAAATAGGTATTAAATGCTGTTCTAAGTAGTCTTAAAAAGTCTTAAATTTTACTGTAGAACCCTGTAGGAACCCTGAAAAAGTAGGGAGTGAATCTAAGACCATTGCCTCGTAGCAATCAAAATGCATCATTTATTGATATTGACCAAAATAAGCAAACTAACAGAGAAAGGTTGAATATAGCTAGAGTAGGAGTATCAGATATCCTGCAAAAACCAATGCATAGGCCCACAATGTAAACTACAGAGAGTGGAAGCTGCATCTCATCTGTTTTCACATTCCATTTCAGCCTTTACCTATGTGATGATATCGTAAAATATTTCTCATAACCAAACATACCCTTGGTTATGTATTGAATTTTTTCCCTTCTAATGCAAACTTTGAAATAACACGCAGGATAAAGGCCTGACAGAACAGGAGAGGAGGAAACATTATATTCCCGCGGTGTGCCTCCTTTCTAACTCTGGCATTTACAGTCGGGCCTGGATCGTCTGCCTCTGCAGATGGGCTACGTGGGAAGCGAGCAGGCTGAGAGTCCCTGGTGGTCAGGAAGCATTTACAGACAGGCAGGCCAGAATAATAATGTATTGTAATGGAGGCCTCTGGAGAGAACGCAGAGTCACCTCTCCATCCACCATCCAGACTGTGTCTCTGCTTCAGTCAGACTGAAAACACATCTTCAACTAAAGAGGAAACATTAAAACATATACAGCCCACACAGAAAGACATGAGCTGCAGGTACACATGTCACCTGAATATGCAGGCACTAGGTTTTTACTATTAAAAAAAAAAAAAAAAGCAAAAATCCATCCAGAATCTGATCAGTGAGGACTGTTGTTTGATATACTCTGTTGTTTTAGGGTTTAATGTTGAATATTGACCGTACCGTTGTCCTTTCAGAGGGAGTTGCTGGCCGAGCAGCGGGCTCACTGGAGAAAGACCCTCCTCCAGGCCCTGAGGGAAAGTAAGATGATCCTGGCTAACACCAACACCAAGGACTACAAGCTTAACCTTTATCCTTACCTCTGTTTGCTGGAGGATAGCGAGTATGTTGACATCATGATACAGGTAATACAACCCTCTTGACCCAGGCCATGAGTCTGTGATATAACAAGGGCTTCAAAGTGTTTTTAACTGATGGCAGCTTTATCGAACTAGGACTTTAACTCATGAGGACCCAGTGTGACATTTATGGCACTTCCCAAAAACATGTTTCTCTGTATTTAACCTTCCTCAAGTGGTTTATCGCCATTTATTATATTATCTTCGGTATTTTGTGTTTTGTTTTGTTTTTTTCTTTTTTGGGAAAATTAGGTATTTTCTAACATTTAATTCACTGATCATGTAGATGTTCCTAAAAGTTCAGAGTAAAATTGAGGATTATTTTAACAATAGCAGAGAAAGCTGAAGAAAAGTGACTTTTTCAGCAAAATCTCTCATTAACTAAACATAAGCCCAGCGTGTCCACTGCCATTGATCCAACTCCATAGGTTTTACTGGTGAAACAATGTTGTAGAAGATGACAGTGTTTCCACGGCAACTATGAAGCTCTGAATGTTCAAATGGGTCATATCTGATGACCATGAAAAGATAAATAACTGTATTTTACACCAGTTGACATGGATTAGTGGGTCAGCTTTTTATATCAGTACATGATTTTGGTAGATGGTGGATTTTTGGGTTTGGTTGGCTAAAAAGGATTAAATATAGAGAAAAAATTATTTGGGAACTGACAAAAAAAAAATAGTACTGGTCTTTATGGGTTAAAATGAGGATGTTTGATAAAGTCTATCTTGTCTGTGTTTTGATTTCTTGACATTGCAACAGTGGAGGGCTGCACGATTAATACATTTTAAATTGAAATTGGATATTTAAATAAGACAATGTTAAGAAAATAGTACTCGTCAAATTGAATTTCATCTCTCTTGTGTTTCCGGGCCGCATGCCTCTGGGCTACTGTAGGCTCCTCCTCCTAACTGTGAGAGTGGTTTCCACAGTTCTTTGGTCTCCACACACCAGAACAAAAATGCCATTTGCTAAGGAAAGTGAGAAGTTTGTGTGTGGCTAAAAATAGCAAGAAAAAGTTGGTCATGTGAAATTGGTAAGGCTTCAAAGTTTCTGATAAAGACCAAAGCATTCCTTGCTGCAAACTCAGCCTGAGGGCGGTATCAGTCAAAGACAGCAGCACAACGGACCTATTTCAGCACCTCAAACTTCTAGGGCTAGGACTTTTAAATGAAGATGTCTGTAGGTCTATCTTATCTGTCTTATAATTTCTTGACATTTTGACAGTGGAGGGCTGCACAATTAATCAATTTAAGAGGAAAGAAGATAACTTTTCTGACACCTCCTGCTTAAAAACCCAAAAAGTCAGAAGGATCATGAGGCTCCACTTTCACGGTCTGTATTCATTCTAAAAAATCAAGATCAAGCAAGCTTTTGCCTTTTTGCTCCACTTAAATCAATTTTAAATTGAAATTGGATGTTTAATTAGAATAATGTTTAAAAAAGGATAATTGTCAAATTGAACTTACCTCTCTTGTGTCTCTGGGTCGTGTACCTCCAGGCTACCAAAGGCTCCTCCTCTTAACTTTGAGAGCGGTTTCCACAGTCTTTGGTCTCCACACACCAGAACAAAAATGCCGCTTAGTAAGGACAGTGAGAAGTTTGTGGCTAAAAATAGCGAGAGTAAGTCAGCTGTGTGAAATTGGTACGGCTTCGAAGTTTCTGATGAAGGCCAAACAATTCCTTGCTGCAATCTCAGCCTGAAGGCAGTATCAGTCAAAGACAGCAGCACAACAGACTTATTTCAGCACCTCAAACTTCATCACACGCCATAGTAGGAGCAGTGTGTTGCATCGCAGACTGCACATGAAAACGACATGCCGGCTAAAATGCCACCACCAGCCCAAATTGAAATCGAAAATCGAGGTTTTAGAGGAAAAAATCAGGATTTTACTTTTGGCCCAAATCGTGCAGCCCTACTACAGTGTAATATGACTCAACTAATGTAAGAAATGACAAAACAGAAGTATGACAGTGGCACCAGCTGGAAACTGTCAGAGTATCAGCATCAAACGGAGCTTTGATCAGATTTATTTATTTATTTACTTGCTTACTTACTTACCTACCTACTTTATTTAACCAGCAAATCCCATTGACGTTAGAAGTCTCTTTTGCAAGGGAGACTTGGCCAAGATATCGACCATACAAAACTGTTTGTTTATTTGTTTATTTCAAACAAAAAAAAAGCCAGCTCCACAAAATAAATATATATTACACGTATCAAAATTAAGGTTTGTTCATGCCTCCACAAGATGCAAAACATTATACATATCAAAAATAAACAGTATAAAACATTCATTCATTCATTCATTCATTTTCTGAACCCGCTTTATCCTCACTAGGGTCACGGGGGTCGCATGGAGCCT
>JAPTGZ010000019.1:28950335-28962240 GCA_029814645.1 Fowleria isostigma
TTCCTGAAAATTTCATCGAAATCCGTCCATAACTTTTTGAGTTATTTTGTACACAGACAGACAGACAGACGGACAGATAAACGCCGGCAAAAACATAACCTCCTTGGCGGAGGTAATAATACAAAAGTAGCAACTAGAGGTCAACCAATATGAGATGGCGATTTTAAAAAATTTGGTCAGCTGATTTGATATCTACAGCTAATTTTTGAGGTTGATATTTAAAAAATAAAAATAAAATTAAAAATTAAAAGTACATTGACCGTAAAATAGAAAGAAGACAAAAGATTTTTATGCAGCAATATAAATTAAATTATAAATACATGTAAGAATAGTACTCTTTTAACATTTATTGAACTTCAAGTACTACTAACACAGGTGCCTGATCAAATATCAGCTTTCAAAAAAAAATTTAAGGCCGATGGCCGATATTGAAAAAAATCAATATATTAGCCCAATATATCGGCCAGCTGATATATCAGTCTACCTTTAGTAGTAACTTATATTTTGCACCCACTGAATTCTCCAAATCCTCATACATTGTTTTAAATTGCACCTTTTTTGCATGTATGCACAGGTTGATATTGTGGTTTTGACTGAATTAATACAGAAGCTAAAAGGCATGAACTGAATAAGCAGGTGTGTATCTACAGGACAAACAAAGGTTCAAATTGTTTCTGAATTGTCTTTAAAACCCTCTTGTCATGTTCTATTTTTAAAAAATTTGTCCCTCCTCTCTTGAGAAACACTGATATATATATACCCATCCTCCTTTTATTCTGACTTATTTAGTTTGACAGTTCTAACATCAGCTACGTACTATTACATGCATTATGTACTCGGTGTGTCTGTGTTGGAGTCGGGTTTGTGCATGGCTCCAGCCGTTTGTTGATGTTAACTAACTCTGTATCCAAGCTACCAACTGTCTCGGTTTCCTGCATTCATCGCAATAGCCTTTGTACTGACACTCAGTCCTATGTAAAAAATAAAATAAATACATAAAATCAGGTCATTTTTTTCTTTCAAAATCTTTATTCTTGCTCCTGAGTTCTTTATTGCATGTCCTTCTTTTCCAACAATGTTAATAAAAAGTATCTCCCAGTACAACACACACTTCATATTAACACACAAACACAGAACCATTATTAAAGATGAAGCAAAGTTCAGTTCAAACAATCAACACTGCTTCTTATTAACTTACTCCTTCTGTTTTTTCTCTTGCTTTTTGTGAAATAACATTTTATTTAAGACTTGTCTCATCTCGTTATATGAAGGACCACCAGCATATCACAAAGCTGGATGCCTTGTGAGTGGAACAACTAGGCTTTCCAAGTCATGATAGGTTTGGTGTAGGGGGGCGCCGCTGATGGTGTATTGTGATTGCTGTGAGTGGCCGAACTGTAATGGAGCTTAACAACATCACTGGAGTTCTCAGAGTTTTCCAGTCACTCTGGACATTGCGATAGCGCCATGTCTTAGAGATAACATGTCTGTGTACCAGCACGTCTACAGATAATGTGCCTTTGTATGTGTGTGCCCATAGAATGATAAAGCCTTCATATGTGCACGTGTGTGATTATATAAAACCTGTTTGGACCTCTGACATGCAGAAGCTCACGGACTAAGTGAAAGGAGGAGTCAGATGTAAAGCCACAGGCACTGACAGATAGCAACCCCATAGCCTGGCCCGGCATGTGGCCTGCTCTTTTGGTATGACATCAAGCAGAAGGTTGGCTTAGAGGGGGAGTGACACCTCATAAGCAGGTGCAAAAGAGCGAGGGTGACAGATGGTGGGTCCCCTGTGGGTATTGTAGGCTATGTCCCTTGATTTGATCTGCTTCTTTTAATGTACAGCGACAAGGGAGCTGATTAGCTATGCCTTTCTCAAGGCCCTTCGATGAGTAAATAAGTGAATGAAGTAGTGACTTCATGGATCAGTTGCAGAGGTTTTAGCTCATGTTTCACAGATAACTTCATCCCCTGCTATAATTCTTTAATCCAGTTGCATCATTGGGCAACAAAAATTAAACTAACTTGCAGAAAGGTCACCTTTTCACTGTATGGTTGGATTAAATTCAATCTCCCAGTCTCCTCTCTGCCTCTTAAATCCAAGGCCACCGGATTTCTGGGGGTCGTTAGTAATTATACTCCAGAATGAACAGCGGGATGAAGTGTGTGAAGGAAACCAATAGGTGAGGAGAAAGTTGCTGAAGTGTCAGGTACAGTAGCGGGCACAAATGTGCACCCAGGAGCATTTTTGTGTTTTGTTTGGCGTTGGTTCTGTTCAGTTCCAGTAGAAGGAAGAGTGCGAGTGTCGTGCTGTGTAATGGAGTATTTTCCACATCCGATGGGAGCAGTGAGAATTAGAGTAGGATCGAGGAGCTGAAAGGAGCATAAACATACATCAGGGAGGCTGCCTAACAGGATTGGCAGATGCTAATCGGATCAGAGGTCACTCCAGCTCCCGTTTCTTGTTTATTTTCATCCTCCTCCATTGCAAGGTTACAGTGAGATCTCACTCTCAGCGGACAGTGACACAAGGGAGTTATCAGTTGGATTGGCTGGATTTGAATGGATTTGTGAGTTTATAGTGTGACTAAAAGCTTGTGATATAATGTCCTCTGTGAGCTAAGAATCTGCTGGGTTATTTCAAGTTTTTAATGTTAAGTACTGATTTCCCTCATTTGTCCAGCATTTTACATCATTACTTACCATTAGTGTAGAAATTACAATTCTGAATAAAGTTTAAGTGTTGTGAATAGCTGTAGAGTTTCCCCTATATACATATAGGTTGAAATAACCTGATATGCTAAATTTCATCACAGTTTGTTAGCCGCTAGTTAACCAACTTCATAACACAACCTCTTCCCTCTCTACCCTCTCTAAGCAATATGGAACCCATATAGAGTGGAACAGAAACATTGTAGAACCAGGCGTATACTGTAGTGGCATTTTCAGACCCACTCAAAATCGTGTCGGTGCCGGTTACAAGGTTCAAGATTCAAGGGAACTTTATTGGTACCCGTAGGTAGATTTGTCTTGCCAGTTACAACCATCCAAGAATAACATGACACGTGTTCACAATGACAGTCAGAGCGTTTAGGAGCCAAAAAACTGTTTCCCAATGGGCACCAAGTAAAACTTTTGTAACCGGGAGTCTGGAGAATGAGCCCTGACAGCGTGATATGAAGAAAGAACGAGAGTCCTTTTTAGGCTCATTATTATTACACAACTTATCTCCAACATATCAAGTAGAACAGTCAGACACTTAACCTTATTCAGCACACTTTCTGCCTTCACAATAAAAGCACTCCATGTTACTTCCTGTCAGTCTGCATGAATAAAATATTCCACAAACTAGGAGCACAGAAATGCTCTTACACTTGGTTTAATTGTTTCTTAGTTCTTTTTTTTTTATAAAATTAAGGCTGAAACTAAATGGCACCTAAATAAGGTAATTACTTCAAGATAACTTGAATCTGGTGATTGGTAAGTTGCAGTTTGTCCATTTCTTTCCAAAAAACTCACCAGAAGTCAAAATTTAAAGGGATATTTTGCAAAAGTTTTCGCCAGGGTAGCATGCCCTCGGACCCCTAGTGTTATTAGGTTACTGGCACACCACTGCTGCTATAAACATTTCTACGGAAAGCACAACTATAATAGCTGTGTATTAAATTTCCGAAATCCACCCACAAATTTAGAGGAAAAAGATAATCAAATAAGTCATAAAATCAAAAAACAAAACCAGAAAAATAGAAACCATATCTGATTTTGGAGAAGTGAGAGCTTTTGTCTTAGGAAGCATGAACTCCACCTCCTGGTTGTAGAGTTTCCTTCAATGGCCTTAATATGTTGCTGTAATTCCAAGCCATAAATTAAAAAAACATGCATACATCCTAACAATGACAAACTGGGTCAGTCTTCTGTTCCTCTTTGCAGTCCTGTGTCCCACCTCGCTAAACAAATGACACACTCGTTGCCTTTGTGCCGGGCAGGATTAGAGCAGAGTTAGTGAAAGTCTCACAGAGCCTGTAAGATCACAATGAGTCGGCTTTTCAGTCTAATTTTAGGGAACTACATATCTCTAAATGTCGCCGTGATGCCCTCCATGCTTCCTTTTCGCCTCGGAACAAAAGCAGGCCGTTCCCAGGGGTAGCATGATGATTCGTTGATCTTGCAAAATCTTGTGGCATTTTGGGGTAAAATAATAAATGCAGTTTGAGTTTCAAGGACAACCCCCGAAAGGTAGAGAAAGAAAGTTTGGGAGAAAGAAGGTCTGGAAAAGGTCAGTGGAAATGTGGAAAAGACTCCAGGGGCCAATGTGTATGTGAGAGACCGTGAGTCTGCAGCTGTCCTCATCTTTCTTCGGGGGGAGGAGGCGAGGTGACCCGGAACACCAGAGGAGGGAGGCGTTGGGGTGTAACCGCTACCGCTTCAATGGGTGAGACGAGTGCCGTTAACCACCATGTGATGAATGGGGATTCCCCTTTTGGCGGTGGAGTTTCCTTCTATGAGGTTACTGATGGCTGTTGTATCTGTGGCCATCTGTACTATGGCTCTGAGGTGTTCCACTCTGCAGGTTCCCGTTCCCCACAGATCCTCCGTGGGGTCAGCCAGGGTCTCATTCATCACTGCCTCAGGGTTTGAGTCAGGTATTGTACACAGATCAGGCACGCATGAATTATAATGGACACGTTAACGTGAGCACAGTGCACATCACTGACCTCATTTACAGTCTGGCAGTGTATTAATCACAACGAAGGTAACCTCCATTCCTATGACCTTCGACCCCTATTACATCACAGCTTCTGCTCTCTCTCTTTAGAACATGTCCACTGGCGCACAAAGAGGGGATTTAAAAAGCAGATTGATGGACAGACTCGGGCCCAAAGTGCTCCTCCAGCAGTGATGGATGAGATAGAAACCATGGTAGAAACTAATGGGGTTTTACCACCGTACACTTATATTTTAAATCCATTTCTTGATAAGCGTGTGATTCTGTCATTAATCACACACTGACCTTCGAGCGGTGGGCTGGAACCACCAACCTGAAGATCGCTGACTTCTTGATATACTTCCATCCTTGTGAAGTCACATCATTTAGTCTTTTTTCACTGACAGGGCATATATTTTCTGTTAAAATACTGTCCAGTAGAAAATATTAATTACCAAGAAGGTGATATACAGTATAATCAATGGAACTTTTTGTTCTTATTTTGTTCTGTTGCTAGTGCAACGATACACTGAATGCACAGTTTGGCATAAAATTGTATCTTAACTCAGTGTGATGTAAGTAAGAGAGAGTGGGTTTTGTGTGGTACTTTAAAAAGCACTTGTTCAAAATTGTATCAAAATCTCCTATATTAATCACATTAAAACAAAACAGAACCAATACTGGAACAGTTACCACAAATGTAAACTGTGCAGCCACAGTCTATTTCTTTACTTCCAGCTGCTTTTATTAATATTTTGTAGAGCGTTTATATTAAGTTCTATCTAATACAGAGAGATGAGAATTCAACAAGGTCTGGATGGAGAACATTAATATATATTAATCCTTTAAAGACTGCCATTATAACAGGTTGTCTAGGTGTTGTCATGGTTTTTTTTGCAATAAAAGTGTGAGAAAATGTATTTTTTATGCACCTTTGTTTTTAAGAAGAACTTAGTTTTCAATGTCTGGCCGTTTATTATCATTATTATAAATAATACATGCTTAAAACAGTGTGTTTTAGTAAAAATAAAATATTTAGCATATTTATTATTAGTTAGTTAGTTGGTATATTGTCCCCTTAGGGAAAATTGCCCACAGATCTTATACATCTTCATCATCTCACTGTGCATAGGCTTGTTAAAGACAAACATCCATGATTTGGCTAAACCAGAAACAACTGTAAATGTCCATAAAAAAACTTTTTGAGATTGCAAAAATAAAGATGTCAACTCTTTTACATCTGCTCAAACATGCTGTTTGATCTTTAACATTCTCTATTCATATTATGGCTTCATAGTTTTTGTTATTTTAAGGCATTTTTTTCAGCTGTGTGGAAGTCTCTGAAACCTTTCCTTTCCACTTGTAATAGTTGTACATTGCTGCTGTAAAGTGTTATGTAATGTTGGAAAGCTCTGATCTCAGCCCTCCAATGCCATTTGAATTTTGTGAATAGCATGAACTGTTCAGCAGTTACAGTCATTTGAATGCTGTAAAGTGCAAAATGCAGCGCAGGAGACATTGCCAATGTTAAAGAGTTAAGATACTTAAGGAAGATTTAGGATATAACTACAGAAATAGACTATAAAAAATTTGATTTTCATTGAAGTATAATCACATAAAAATGAGAATTGTGTTTTTGTTCCCTTAGAATCTGAACTGCATCTACTGAGGGAGTGAGTTGCTATTAATAGAGTCTGGAGTGTTGCTTTGCCATTTCTAAAGTTATGTGAACAGACTTCTTTTTTTTCTGTTTTATAGTGTGTTAGAGCCTATGTTTAAGTGCATTAGTATCACCTTCTATATCTGAGTGAGAATTTTTGTCCCATTAACTAAAAAGCCCAGAATGGACAAAACACATCCTGATTCTGACAAGGCCCTACGTGTCACTAAATATAACTCACCAAACCTTTAAATTTAACTTGCTGAGTTCTACAGAAGCTAATAAATCATAGGCTTTGAAAAAGTAGAATTTATACTATTTTTACACTGTTATACAGATATGTTTTGTTTTTCCAGTCTTCACATCGTTACTTTGTTGATGCATCTAAGCCAAGAGTGTCAAACTCATTTTAGTTGAGGGCCCACATTCAGCACAGTTTGAGCTCAAGTGGGCCGGAGCAGTAAAATAATAACAAAATAGCCTATGAGTAATGACAACTCCAGGTTTTTCATTGTTTTATTGCAAAAAAACATGAAATTATGAAAATATTTGCATTTACAAACAAAAGTTTTTTTCACAAAGAAGGTGTAAGTAACCTGAAAAAACTAAATAAGTGCAATTTTAACACCTAATATTATGCTTCAACATCATTTCTATATGTGTATTATACACAATGTTACACAAACATTTAGTAACAGGCAGAATATTGTTGAAATTGTTCTTATTCTTATTATCATTTACTTATCATTCACTTTTTGTTTATTTATTTATTATTCACATTTATCATTAAAGAATAGTTCATAAACTTACATATTTTTATATTAAAATCTTATTTTTTCCACATGAAACTAAAAAGAAAACTTGGAGTCATAATTTTAGGTTATTATGCTATTATTTTACCTGAGACAGTTCAACGCCATTGACTGTTAATATCTTCAGTGTTATTTTTGCTCATCATAAATTCATCCCACAGGCCGCATTGGACCTTTTGGCGGGCTGGTTTTGGCCCACGGGCCGTGTGTTTGACACCCTGATCTAAGTAGCGAGGTCATGTTTTAGTCGTTATTTAAAACTGCACACAGTGTGAGTATAATATTGAAGTCCCATGGAGAGGCATCCCAGAGTTTCTTTGTGGAAACTAAACAATGGATCATCATCACACTCTGTAATTTTGCTGGGATACAAAGGCATTCATTCAGAGCTGAGGACTTGATATCAATTAAAAGTCACTTGGATATAACTTCTCAAACAAAGCATTAATTAACCCACAGTCTCTGTCAATATGTCAGTGGACCAATTCCAATGAGTGTCATCTAAGACTGTTATAAATGAAAGGCCTGATGCCCCAATTTTAAGCTCCAGTGTGAGTATGTTTTTTTTTTTTTGTTTTTTTTTTTATATATCAGTGCAGACTTTACTAAAATCAATAAAATCACTGAAATAAGCTAGTCTTATTCTCTCAAGGGTGCTTTTCCTCCCCTCTAAGCATATGAAAATGTAGCCACCACAATACATTTCACTCCTCCTAAAACCTCTACAACACCCGGGAGAGAAAAGCCCAGTGAACTGTTTGGTTTCCATCTTTCCAGGAGGTCATTATAGACCCGTAAGGAGCATGAGGCTGAGTGGGGAGTAGTTAGAATCGCGGAGGGATGAACGCTTCAAAGAGTCTCTGTGTCCTCAGTGTTCATCCCGCAGAGAGGCGAGCAAGATCAAATAAAAGAGCTGTACATTAGCACCAAACACATGGTTATTAAAGCCTCCAAAGGCTGTCAGGATGGCAGTGGTCATGCTGTGAGTCAGTTGTACTCCGCCTCTGAGGAATTATTTGGATGATGGGCAAAAAGGGCTGAACCGCAGAGATACTATCCACCAGCTAAATTAGAAAATTTGTTCGATTTTACAGTCAGTCAGGAGTAATTTAAAGTCAATGGAATGAGTGCAGTATTGGCAAAACAAAATAAAAAAAAATATGCAGGATGCAGCTTGGAGATGTTGCTAGTAGGCCTGTTAAAATCATTACATAATTGCTTTGTCATAGTTATTGGAGCAAACCATGATTATTTTGCATAATCTTGATAAAACTCTCCATTCATCTCTCTAAAATAGCTGCATGAATGTAACTAAAATGCTATATTTAACCATTTCAACATTATTTTCTACTGTTTGAGATTTGACAGATGCTCTCTTAATCCTTCCATTTCAACTCCTTTTGTGTTGAGCTGCTTAACTTTGACTGAAGTGACACATATCATTAAAAGGTTTTAGTATATTTCAGTTACAGGCTTTGTATATTGAAGTCACAACCATTTGCGTGTTTCATTAACAATCCCTAAAAAGTAGATAGGCTAGGCTTATACAATGTTATGGGCAGGAAAAAGATGAGTAAATCCCTATTATTTGTTTGACAGCCACCAAAAAACACTAAAATCTCAAATGCCTTTAGTGTCACAGTCTTAGTTGCTTGTCTATAGGATCATGGTGAATGCAAATAGCAACTAAATGACCTACAAAGCCCACACTGGAGGCTCTGTTCTAACTACTGATTAACTATGTGCTCCAATATGAACTGATTTTTTTTATTTATTTTTTTTACTGTTTATGATGCAATCCTGTGGATTTGACCTAAAAACAAGAAAATTAATGTAAATTTATTCTTGTGCAGGGCTGCTAATAACTGGGAATAAACAAATCCACAAACACTTTTTACTCATTTATATTATTGTGGTTAATTCTTGTTCTGAGCTACCAGTAATGATAGCTAATGATCGTTGTAACTCCAGACAGATTTAAGTGTTTGTAAACCTCTGAGTATAATTACAATCAGAAGTGCTTTCCATCAACACTAATAAGTTCTGGTTTTAGGTTTAGATGCGTGTCGAGGCAGACTGATGGACTGGTGGTGACGCTCTGATGCTTTAGAGAAGCCTGAGTGTAAGGTAAACTGACTAATGCAATGCACTCGTGTTGATGAGGAGCCGGATGCCTGATGCCATTCATATCTCTTGTTCGATAGCAGCCTGTCACTCCCACCCAGGCACGGTTCCAGGGGTCAGGGAAACACTGCCCTGTCACAGATGCCCAGCCTTGGCTGAGTGAACAGACCCTGCAGACTCAGGAGATTAGAGCTCCAAGTCTCCCCTGCATGGGGAAAAAGTATCAATAAAGGGACGGTAAATCGGTTTGTTTTGGTTAAAAGGGAGCTAAGCGGAAAGGTGAAGCTCTCGATTTACCGGTCAGTCTACACTCTGACTCGCACCTATGGTCATGAGCTCTGGGTAATGACCAAAAAGATGAGATGGTGAGTGCGAGCAGCCAGTGACTTTCCTTCACAGGGTGGCCACGCTCAGCCTTAGAGATAGGATGAGGAGCTCAGCATCCAGGATGGACTTGGAGTGGAGCCGCTGCTCCTCCACGTCGAGAGGAGCCAGTTGAGGTGGTTCAGGCATCTAGTAAGGATGTCTCCTGGACGCCTTCCTGGGGAGGGACTTCGGGGGCAACCCTGGACACGCTTGAGAGATTATATCTCTTGGCTGGCCTGGGAACACCTCGGGATTACTCCCAAAAGAGCTGATGGAAGTGGCTGGGGAGAGGGCTGTCTGGGCTTCAGTCCTGAGGCTGCTGCCCCCACAGCCCAGACCCAGATAAGTGGATTAAGACATTACGATATGGTAAAATAAATAAATAAATTAAGCCCAGACCATCTATTTTTATGGTGAATTTGACTCAGTCACTCACTGCTCTGTGTTTTGCCCCCCATTACACAGGGGGTGGGGAGTGCACTGAGCATGCTCAAATGTCTATGGAAAGAACAAGGTCTATTCTCAGCATGGTTTGAATTTTTTCTTAAGCAAGATGTTTTAAGAATATCTAAAATCAATCATACATACAGAATGAGCACCACAGACACATTAGGAGTTAAAGGGTACCTGTAGTAAATTTTCATTGTTGGCTATCTCAAAAGATCATGTATAATACAAGCGGTTCCATATGGTAACTTACGTCAAAGCCCGTTGTCAAGCATTGTCAGCGACATGTTGCCGCCTTCAGAGCTGTTCCAGCACCGATAGTGCTGCAGTGGACCGGTCACTGTTTACCCGTGCAGCAGACACCAGTCTAAAACGACTCATTATTAGCCAGTGCCAGGTCATGTCTCTAGGACAATGGTGGAATACTAAGCTTAGGCCACACAAACAACAAGCAAAAATGCATACTTTCCACTCAGTGTAGCTCACTGACTGCTGCTTGTTTACTCATACTCCATTACCTGGAAACAGCGACAGGTACGTCACTTACAGCTGGCAGTGACTGCTCCCCATTGGTTCTGCCCACATGTTTTTACTGAATTTGCAACTCTCTTGCTTATAAGTAATGCACAAAGTTAATGTCACAAACATGACCGGTACAGGTACACTCGATATCTGGCCACTACTTGCTTTGAGAAGTTTTTGTGAAAGGAAACAGCACTGTGGTATTATTTTGTGTTAAAGCAGCTGGAGCCAAAATCAGGGGAAAAACACCAGAATTTGTCTCTGCCCAAATCATAAGACTAAATATAAATATAGATGGCCTGATGCTGTTTCACACCGCTGCAGGGGAGTTAAGACACAGTTTTCAAGCTTCGTTGTTGAACCATAGTCAAGCAGCAGAGTCACGGTTGACCCAGTCTGAACAGCAATCAGTAATTACTCCTGCCAATCACATATTTAACCCCCTACTTATCTAGAAACACATGAGCTGTTGTGAGGTAGAATTTCTCCAACCTGAAAAAACCCAGTCAGGGGTAGATGCAGAGGTCTGATTTCCTCTTAGACCACTTCAGTTACAGTACACTGAAAGGTAATTATGCCATTGTTGCCTAGTGACACAAAAAAACCTAGTGTACACTGGAGTTCAGTTTCACACATAAGCTAGTCCTCCACATGCAAATGGTAACAGATCTTGAGATGATCATGAATCACTGTTTTGTTTTTTTTTGTGCATATACTGTCCAGGTATTCCTCAGGTGTCATTTTGACATGCACAGTGAGAGTTGTGTGGGTTTGGTGTCATTTTCCTGTGCAGTATTACCCTGTCATGTCTCTCCTCCTGAGCGTGAATATCTACTCAAACCTCCTGTCCAAGATGACAGTTCTTCACAATACACTAACTCTACATCTTGCTCCTCCTGTGTGAGCGTGTCATGTATTTTGAGTGAGCCTTTGTGTATGAATGCCTACATTTTTATCAGTAAGAGTAAAATGAGAAAAGGTGACACCACAGAGTAATGATTTCACTTTCTCTAAGTCAGGGGTATCAAACATATGGCCCATGGGCCAGAATTGGTCCTCCAAAGAATCTAATGTGGACCTTGGGAGGAATTTTTTTAATTTGGAAAATTTACATTGAAGATCTTAGCAATGAAGGATGTTAAAATCATTTTAGTGTGGACCATGAGTCTGTAATAAAACTTTATCCATCTATCTATCTATCTATCTATCTATCTATCTATCTATCTATCTATCTATCTATCTATGTATCTATCTATCTATCTA
>JAPTGZ010000019.1:28962340-28973946 GCA_029814645.1 Fowleria isostigma
TCTATCTATCTATCTATCTATCTATCTATCTATCTATCTATCTATCTATCTATCTATCTATCTATCTATCCATCCTTAGGTCACTGGCTCAGAGAGCTTGACAAATAACACGCACAGAACGGGAAGGTCTCCAGTATGAAGAGATTCATTCATTCACCCATTGATCACATAGGAGATACTTGTCCAAACATCAGCTTACCTAGGAGACACTTAACCAGACATCTGAGGGGACAGAGGAAGAGGGTGTGCACTATGGCTGTCACACTATACTTTCACAATAAAATGTGAAAAACATGAATAAATATGAAGAGGCTATGTTAAGAGAAGTCAGTGCAATTTTAACATCATTTTGTTTAGAAGTGTGACAAAATATTGATATGGTGATATATCGCGATATTTAATCTTAAGATGTATTATCGATTCACTCTCGCTGCATATCGATTTTTTAAAAAGACTATTCTTATTCAAATCTAGCCACTATAAACATCTTTCACTTTTACCTGTCTTCCTCCTCAGTGAGTGGAGTCAGTGTTTTACATGTCCTCCAGGGGGCGCTCCTCGTGCAAGTGGCTGAAAATTGGGTGGAAGTCACAGAAGAAGAGCATATGGCAGCACTAATGTCTATACTAATGTATTAGCAGTGAAGTTAAACTAAAAAGATTGCTGTGTTTTATTGTAGTGACCCTTAGTTCTTGCTGTTAGAACGGTTTCTAGTACCTGTTCAGGAGATTTGTGATACTGATGGTTTAAGGATGTTTGTGTGTGCAGACATAAGAGGCACAGATGGATTGGATGAGAAAGGCAGGGGGCCGGGTGAGAGCCCACTCTGTCATATGGCCGAAAGTAACCTGTTAGTAAATAAAGTGGCGAATTTATTTACTAACACGGTTTGTAACTGTGTTAGTAAATAAAATGGCGGCTTGCTGGAAAACTCCTCGCTCCTTCTTTTTATATCCGGCTGGACGTTACAATATATTAACATTGTCCACCGTTAGCATGTTATTAAAAGCCATTTGAAGGAAGGCAATGTCCGCCCATTGAACCCTCAGTGACCATATTTGAAAGTCATTCAGATTTGACAGGAGCATGGAGCACGGCATGTGCGGCATGAAAACTTATGTGATGTAGATAATGCACTAATTAACCGTGGTGTGTACATGCGAGTCATGGTATCACGTTGTTTAAAATAGTGTCACTGTTTGTCAGACACCTAAAAAAACCCTGTTCACAATTATGTTGAATTAAAACAGTTTCATTGTTCTTGTACTCCGGTAAAATAATGATAGAAATGACCCTAATGAGGATTAAGTGGGTATGGAAAATGAATGAATGAATGAATGACATTTTTTTCCCCTTTGTTTTTGTTTCATCCCTATAAACACACACATATATCTTAGGTTTTTAAGAGCAATCTATTGATTATCGCAGTATCGCAATATCGAGATAAATATCTGTATTGTGAGCCATGTATCGCGTATCGTATCGTGAGGTACCCTGAGATTCCCAACCCTGATTTTGTTAATGTTTCTCAAGTTTTTGTTCATTTGTCTTCAAGTTTATTGCTTAATTTGATCACATTTGTTGTCTTTTCTGGTAGTTGTGTTCATGTTTCTCAACTTTCTCAAAATTGCTAAATGTTTTGTGTCTTTGTAGATCCCCTGTGATCTGTAAGTTGTAGTGTACATTTGTAAATGATAAATTGAGGCATAATATTGTTAAAATTGCATTTACTTCTCTCATTGTTCTTGTTTTCCATATTTCTTTAAAAGATAGTTTATAGATGTTTCCATAATGGAATTATATTTCCTTTCTTCTAAAACACAGAGAAAAGTTTGGAGTTGACATTATTTTTAGGTATTATGTTATTATTGTACTGGTCTGGCCCACTTGAGATCATATTGGTCTGAATGTGGTCCCTGAACTAAAATGAGTTTGACACCCCTGCTCTAAGTGGCGTTATGTATTATTAAAAAGGCTTGTTGGGGAATGACTCGGAGTAACAGAATGACTATTGTCCTGAAGTGTAAACCAATATCATCAGAGGAACAGAGACGGAAGATGAGGTGGTGTTTGTTTAAAAGCTGTTGTGGGCCTGTTGGTAGGTGTTCTGTTTACATTTACTTCTACAGGATGAGGTCAACATTAAAGATTCATCATTTTCTTGCGTGACAGTTTTCCTCAAAATGAGCTTGCTCCCAATTTCACGGACTCTGTAAAGAAACTGGTGAAGTGACCAGGCCACTGAAGTGCACACACACACACACACACACATTTGTCATTGACCAAACACAACCATCTATAGACATACTCTTTTAAACTCTTTATCAGACAAGTGACTATTTTTGGTCATTTCTGCATACATTAAAAGACAGTGACAGCAACAGATACAGTGAGGACAGTGAAGCAACATTCTCAGGTCCAATGTGGTCTACAGGGTTTGTAAGGTCCACCTCTGCATGGATAGTGAGTGTACCTGCTTTATTAGGTACCATGAAGTAGTGGTACTAACGTAAGGAATGTTCAAAGGGATAATGTAAATGGTAAATGGTCGGTACTTATATAGCGCTTTTCCGCTCATTAATGGAATTAGTGGGTGACTGCTGCCATGCAAGGTGCTACCAGGCCTCACTGGTAGCAATTTAGGATTCAGTCTTGCCCAAGGACACTTTGACGTGTGGAGGCGGGATTCGAACTGCCAACCCTTCGATCATTGGATGACCCGCTCTACCAACTGCACCACAGCCGCCCATGATGAATGTTGACAAGTGTCTGGATCAGCACTTGTGTTGTTGTTATTCTCTAAAAGTAATGATTTAGGGTGCTTGTGCAGGTCTAGAAAAGTCTTAAAAAGAATTGGATTTTGAAACACTGTTTCAGTAGTATGGAAAAAAGTTTCTCTCATGAGCCCTGTTTGGTCCGGATTAGTTTTACATAGGTTTATGGGGTAAACTAATAATTGCCAAAGCTTTGAGTCCCGTCTAAATGTGCTACATCAGTAATCATTAGCCCACAATGTTAGCAAAGATTACCGTGACTTTTACCCTCTGTAAAACAGTCTGGGAAAATGGCCCTAGGTAATACTCTTCCTGTGCGAATCGACCAGTAGTTAATATGTGTGTAGATATTCCTTCATATCCTGAAGCAGTTATTCACAGATTTTCAAGCATGGAGACTCTTGAAGAAGCACTCAGTTTTCCAGTAGACAGTCGGACAAGTGTGTGTGAAACCTCGTGTTCTGTCAGAATTGGCATATGACAAACACGATTCAGAAGCAACATCATACGCACATGACGACAGGAGGGGACAACAGTGCATGAATAGATTCCCCCCCACACACTTGTGGTAGTTTACCATATTTTTTATCCCATGTGAATTGGCTATTAATATTACTGACGTCCTGTGTGAAGTGGCATTGCTCCACATGCCCATGTAAAACTAATCCAATCCAAATAGTGCTATAGTTGAATTTTAGAGTATGCTCAAAGGCACATAGTCCTGTAAGATAAAAAATGCATGAGGAAAGTTTATTAGCTAGTTAGCTTTGAATATGTAACAAAACAAAGTAATCCTATTTTAGTCCTAAGAAATAAAACAGATTGCAAGAAAACATGAAAAACTTATATGTACATGAAAACAAAATATGACTTCATTTGCATATTCAAACAGGAGTGGGAGGAAGTGTAATTTATATCACTTATAATACATATAACAAACTTGATATTTTGCTAACCAGTCAGTACTGGAATGATTCTAGTGAAACTTGTTTGTGTGATATTCATGCATTTTTTTTGTTTTTCATATGTTGTCAGACATTTCTGTGAGTCAAACATAATTTATTGTGAATTATACATTCAGTCAAAATAAACTTTTCTACCACACCCAAAAGGTACAATCGCAACCAAAAGTACATAAAGCCAAAGTCTTGGGGGAAAAAAATAGCTGTTTTGAAAATGTCTGAAAAAAATCTGGAATTTGTACTTGGGTAAAGAACAAACACCCTGTCTAATGTTCTAAAATACATGTTCCTTTCATTTTGCATGCATTTTTCTTTTTTTTGGAACCAAATATGGTAACTTTATTAACCTCAATTTTCTAATAATAATACAATATTTTGAAAAATTGTACAAATGTAATAAAGTCTTGTTAGGTCCTCCAATAGCACACTCAGATTGAAATGTTGAATTTCAGAGTATTTCTGTGAGTGAACTATCAAGGGTTAATGTAAGATGCCAGATGAGCAGGCAGCGACACACTGCACACATACTGCACCTCCTTTAAGCTGTTTTTTAGCTGAGATCTGTGTCTACTCCTGATGCTGAAATGTGCAGATGTCGGATGCTATGAAAACTATTGGGGTCGTCAGGAAAAAGTAGATTTACTACCACAGCGTTAATCCCCTATGTGAAATGTACAGTGTCTATCAGGCCCTGTGTTAAATCCCCTCAAAACACCCTAAAAAAGATGACATGAACAGTTATTTTTAATATATCAACTAGACTTGAACTTTTGAAGCACAGTCAGATCTGTAGGAGTCAAGTGGCCTGCATTAGGTTTCCATGCTGTTATCTGTGACCTAGATAAGCTGATGGGAAACGGATGCATGTATAGATAGTAAATAGAATGTCCCCTATGTAGGGCGTGAATTTGTGTCACAAGTTTGCATGGCGATAGCTGCCCATTGGTGTATGAGTGTGTGTGAATGGGTGAACGTGAGACTTTGGAAAGTGCTTTGGGCACCATAAAGGTGTGAAAATATGCTATATAAGTGCAGCCCATTTACCATTTACAAGTGAAGAAGGCTGAAGATCCACCATGAACAACCGTAGACAAGAACGAAGCATGAATTAAAAATGGATTTAATTTGATTTGGATTGTATTTGAACCCTTATAGATAAGATAAGCTAAGATTTACCATGGGGAAATTTCAAAGTTAACAGCAGCATCTTATAACAATAATTTTTGATGCATTAATTCTATCAATACATGTAAATAATTTATGTAAAAGGCTGTTTATCAACATTTCATGGTCATCAAATATGACCCATTTGGACGTTCACAGACTCCGTAGTGAAGATAGAAACACCTTCATCATCTGAAATACTGACTCACCACCAAAACTTATGTAAATGACAGTAACTGTAGACACTTGTTTTTATGTTCAGTTAATGAGATATTTTGCTGGAAAAGTCACTTTTTCTTCAGTTTTCTCTGTTTTGAGATATAAATGTACTCTGAGCTTTTATAAACATCTAAATCATTAGTAAATTAAATATTGGAAAAACCTGATTTTTACTGAAAAATGCAAGATGAAGACTAATTAATGGTGCTAAATCACATAGGATTAAATATAGAGAAGAATTCTTTTGGAAGTCACCACAAAAATCCTCTAGGTTCTAGGTCTTAAATGGGTTCAAGTGAATGACATAACTTGAAGTGGCAGTTTGTAGTCTCTGCCAGTCATATATAGATCTGACAAATGACATAAATGTGTTGATTGTCCTTTACTTTTTCTTTGAAAACTTCTAGTTTAAAACTAAATGTAAACCTTGGACCAATCCCAATTCATTCCTTGGTCCCTCCCCCTTACTCCTACCCCTCCATTTTGCATGTTTACATGTTGGAGTGTCCTGATTCTTGATAAGTCGGAGGGGAAGGGCTAAGGGGGAGGGCTGGTTGGCTTTCAAAACTGGGGGTTTTCAGGACCACATTACAAATGGAGGGGTATGAGAAATCTCCCATAATTCTGTTTGAACCATCAGCAAGATGGAGGTAAACACTCAAATAAAAAAGGGCAGCAGTGTGATGAAAGAAATACACAAATGTATGTTTTTTTTCGTAAACAACTTAATCATTTGGTCGTTTATTTAACACCATTTTAATTTAATCGACCGCATTTCTGGTTTGAGGTTGATAGCCGTAAAAAGATGACCAAAGCCCATGCAACAAAGACAGTTACAGCTTCTGACGGCATGGTGAAATTTTTCTGAAACAAAGTTGTTGCACCCGTTTAAATGACTGCTGATGGCGTAACAGGTCTTGAAGGGTTGTCTCATTTCATAGGAGAATGTTTCAAGCCCTACCCCATACAACCCCTTTGCAAGGGGTAGTGCCAAGTGTAAGGGCCAAGGGGAAGGAGTAAGAGGGAGGGCCAAGAGGTGAATTTGGATTGAGTCCATGTCTTGTGTGTAACATGTCTTAAATAGATTACATTCTACATTTCCAGCCCCTTTTCTTTCTTTTAAAAAGCATCTTTACTTTGTTTCTTCTGATGTTGATGTATGAATGGTACATTATAGTGTACAGAATATTTTCTTTCCATTCTGTCACATTTATTTTTTAATATCATCAGAGCTACTTTATCCATGCTCATTTGACATGAACTGTCTTTTGCTCTCTTTTTTATGACATGAACTGTCAATTCAATGCTTTGTTTTTCATAAAAGCTGCATCACTACATGACATGAAGCTACATCTCTGAAGTTAACCTCCCTTCAGTATGGCATATTTCCTACCCTTTTTGACTTTATATTCTTGACTAAATTCTGAATGTTTGGCAGGTTTGTGTTTTTTTATATTTACATATAAGTGACAGCTTGTACTTGACTTGTCTTTTTCTTTGTCTTTGTGTTTTGCAGCTGAAGAGTACCATGCAACACATCAGCCTTCAGATCAGCCATGACAAAAAAGAGTGAGTCCTCATACAAATGCCATGTGTTTCTGTGTGTTTCTCTTAACTTACAGCAGATCTAATGCTGCCACTATATTCTCTTACACTGCTTATTGACATTTTGTGTAGAAATTTCACTAGTTACTTTGTAGTAGTGACCTGGAACAAGAGGCGTTTTCGGACAGAGTAGTTCCAAGAACTCAATTCTAAGAACTGTCAACCTTGAATTTTGTTCAAGGAACTACCCTCCCCCAGAGGAACTTTTTCATTTTGCATTCACACAAGCAGTATTGGACTAATAATTCCCAAGATTCTATTAGTTTTTTTTGACCAGATGACTATAATAAGATGATGTAATATAATGTTAGAACACAGGCGAGAGGAAGAATAGTGAGAAAAAGCTACATCTATTATCATGATATGGCATTCAACAAAATGTATTACAGTTTTGAAAACTATACAAAATGTATAAATGACATGTAAATACTGGTATAGTATATGTAATGCTAGTAAATACTTAGTCGGAAATGAGGTCTGAGGGGCTGTGCCCTATGAGCACCATTGACTAGTGGAGCTCCCGGCTGAACTGAGCCAGCACAGTCCCGTGGACCTTGGATCGTGGCGGAGCTGGAGAGGTCCGGACCGGCTGGCAGGGCTCCCGGTTCGTTCTCTGGGACCATTCTTACCCAGACCATACTCTCCATTCTTGATGTTGAGAAACGACAACAGTTAGTTTTAAAAATTGTGATGCTGCAAGAAGCGGAAATCTGGCAGTGGGCGTGGCCTAAGTTCTATCAATCACCAAACACTTACATCATATGAGTTCCTGTGGAACCATTAAAAGAACCTGCCTGGGAGTAGCAGGTAAAATGATTATAGGAACTATGGTCTATGGTTCCAAGTTCCCATGCTGTCTGAATGTGTGAAAAAAGGGCCTAGTTCCTGAAGAGGTTATAGGAACTGTAAAAAGTCCCTACAGTGCGAATGGGTCTAAGGACAGAGGAGCTGGTGAAAAAAAAATTACATTGAGCCATTTTTTAAGAAGAGCTTGGCAAGTTTGAAAATGTATTTGAGACTTGTTCGATAACTTTGTGTTGCTTAAAGAGGTGACTGAAAGCAGAAAGTAGTGCCCTCTCGAAGCAATTAGCTCATATTTCCGCCAACAGCAGATGCACAATGGTGCTGTCCCCGGTGGATATTTTCACTAATTGCCCACTCAAAAGTGAACACAACTTTTCATATGTCAAAGTAAGAAATGCAATATTTAGGTTTGGAAATGTACTTTTGTGCTTCTACTTTAAATTGGAAGCAGCCAACATGGGATTTGTTGATGGATATTAAAAACACTTCATAATTATTGATCTGTAATGCAATGAAAACTTGGATTAATGCTGATTATAAACAGAAGAGAGGATGAGTTTGGAGGCCACAGCAGCAATAAGATGAATGATAAAAGTAGCACACCACCTCCAAACCGATTTTTAGAGTTTTTTTAAAAAATACACTTACATTAGTGATGTCCAACAGACACAAACAAGGTTTCATTAACCATAAACATCTACTGACAACCAAAAGCATCTACTCATCTAAAATGTTCAACAACTTTAGAACCACTTATCCTATCAATGCATGTATATAATTCAGATAAATTGCAGTGTCTGAACTTTCCATCTGTATCAGCTGTGCCTTTGTTCAGAGACTACAGTGAACATGAAAACACTGTCATGATCTGCCACATGGATTCATCCAATAAAACCCATGGAGCTTGACAAATGCCAGCAGTTATAGACGCTTTTTATGTTCAGTTAAACCCCCTTTACACAAGAGTGGCGATTCTTGAGAGATTGTTGAGCGATGGAAAAAATGGCCAGATCTCTCAATGATCTTTGAACAATCTTCCAGTGATCTCCATGGTCGCCATGGTCTCCTCAAAGCTTCAACTCGGTCCAAAACAATCTCTCAACAATCGCTCAAGGCACCCTCAACGACCTCATCAATCTTAGCAGTCTTTCAATGAACACCAAATTTTTCCACTCCGAAGGTACAGATGGTTGAAAGATCAATGAGGGAATGGGCACAACTATCTTGATGACACCCCCCACCCCACCCCCCTGCCCGCCTCATCTGACTGGCCAGAAAGTTTAAAGTAGGGGGCTAAAGGCACAATGAGCACACAGAACTGGCCTTTTTGAGGATTGGGAGATCATTGAGAGATTGGGCCAATTTGTGATTGCATAATAGTCATTCAACAATCTCCGTGCTGTTTAAAGGGGCCATAATGATATATTTTGCTGAAAAAAGTCACCTTTTCTCCCGTTTTTTTCCTTTTTTGATATAATAGCCTTTATTTACTCTCAGCTTTTATGAACATCTACATTATCAGTAAATTAACCCAGTGAAAACAGCATGACACAACATCTTTTTCCACATTCAATTATTTTTAATTCAGTTCAATTTTATTTATATAGCCCAATATCACAACAAGGTTACCTCACAGGGCTTCACAGAATTTAGTCAAATGAACAGTCAATGAAGCAGATAGATTAATGTCCTAGGCATCCCTGTCCTTAGACCCTCCTTGTCGGCAAGAAAAAAATTCCAAAATCCAGTGGCAAGGAAGAAACTTTGGGGAGAACCACAGTGAAGGAGAGATCCATTCCCAGGACAGACAGGCTGCAGATGAACCAGGACCTTTTTACAAATTGAAATATAGCTGTAAAATTCTTGTCCCTAAAAATGAAGAAAAAAAACCCCTAAAAACTCATGGTTGGGTCTCAGGAGGATAAATAGGAAAATACCAGGTGGATTGTATAATACTAAGAATTAATATTCTAATAAATGTTGATCACTTGCTTAGGAAAGTTAAATGCGGAGATCATTTGAAGGTTGGTAGAAAAGTAGTTCTAGGTCTCAAAGGGTTAAAAACCTAGTTTCCTGCTAAATAGAGTTAAACTAAATTCAAATAAATAATGGAACAGTCTCTAAAAGAAGCTTTTGGCAAAGTGTGCACGACTGCTACGGTGGATGAGGCAAGAAATGGAAATGTGTGGACACAGAAAGAGGGCAGAGGAGGGGCAACGGAGGTCAGCAGAGGACGACCAGAGTCAGGATGAGAGACAGAGGGAGAGAGTCGAGGGAAGACTGAGCGAGAGCACTGGAGACAGAGATGACAAAGAGTGACAGCCATCGTCCTCAATCTGACATCCACAGCACAGCACAGATCCAACTGTGTGAATACTGAAACATCAGCCAAAAGTAAAAGGAGAGAGAGAGGAGAGATGGGGGGGGGGTGCGCAGAAAGGCCATTTCCCCCAAAAGTTGAAATTTGCTGTCAGCGCATGCATCAATGTTTAAGAGGCTGACATCCTGAGCCAAACATGACACAAGCGCCCAGGCCGAGTCTCCTCTGCTTTTCCTCACAGTACACTGATGTCCACACATACACACACACTCAAAACAGGGACACATCATTGCACTTGCTGCAATTAAATCCTGAAAAAAAGCTTGTTCAGCATTAAAGTATGTAAATAGAGGCGCAGGCGGAGTTTTTTTTTTCCTGTCAAAGTGACAGCCTTCAAGCCCTGTTTCTGCTTTCTTGCTTATGTGTTCGTCCCTCTCATCCCTAGACTGACGCTGATTATCCAGGTCTGTGGGGGAAATATTAACCCTTTATAGGACATTTGTAGAAATACTCTGAAATACATATTTTCAATCTTAGTGTCTTAAGATGTGACATAACAAGACTGTATTACATTTGTGAAATTTTTCAAAAAAATGTATTATGCAAAAAATGACGGTCTATTAAGTTTGTGATGGCCATGGCTCAGGAGGTGGAATGGGTCATCCAATAACTGAGGGTTGGTGGTTTGAATCCCACACTGTCCTTGTTGTGTGCTGTTGTGTCCTTGGGCAAGACACTTCACTCACCTTGCCTCCAGTGTGACTCACAATGGTGTATGAATTAGGGATGTAAATTATCAATTAATTCACTAATCATTAGTTGGCTGGCCTGGTTGATTACGATTACTTGATGAGTGACAATTTTCCTGTAAACCTGAATTTCTCTTTCAATAGGGTGAATAAGAATGAAAGCCAAATATTTTTTTATATTTATGTAAACACATGTCATATTCCTTAATGATTGATTTATTGTATATTTAGGGATACAGTAGAGCTAAAGATATTTATGGACTAGAACTAAATAACTTCTACAGAGAAATTAAATCAAATAAATGAATCTGAAGAGAAGCAGTTTAGAAGAAATGGACATTTCTGACTTTGCATCACTACCTGACACCACGGAGCCAGATTTCAGCACGGAGGAGGTTCATGTACATGGAGTAGGGGGAGAAGAGTCTGGGGGTGCGAGGTATATACGAGGTGGTGTGCTCTGTAAGTGTTGTAACTACAGCAACAGGCGGAAACCAAAAGTGAAACTTAACAATCTGTGGACATCGACTGTCGACTACCGGCTTCTCTTTCTCTGCTACACAGGTACCTTGAAAAGCACTTTAGATATGTAAGCCATATTTGTTTTTTTGCCCGTAAGTGGCAAAAAAATAAATACCCAAGAGGTATAAATAGAAAAATGCTGATCCAGACACCTGTCAACATCCACATGAACCCTTTGAACATCATTCCTTACATTAGCACTATGACTTAATGGTACCTAACAAAGCAGGTATACTCACTGTTCATGCAGAGGTGGACCAAACAGACCCTGTGGACCACAATGGACCTGAGAGTATTACTTCCCTGTCCTCACTACAACCGCTGCTGTCACTGTCTTACCAAAAATAGTCACTTGCCTGTTAAATTAAATTAAATTAAATTAAATTAAATTAAATTAAATTAAATTAAATTAAATTAAATTCTGAGTTAAAAGACTGTACAACGATACTTATGTTTAAAACCATGTTTAAAAGAAATATCATGAAAA
>JAPTGZ010000019.1:29137823-29148731 GCA_029814645.1 Fowleria isostigma
ATTAAAGAGTTGAATTTAACATTTACACAATGATGTATAGAATATTTTAAAAATATCGAGATATATATCGTATATCGAAATATACCCTAAATATATCGAGATATTGGTTAGAGGCCATATCGCCCAGCCCTACCCTGTACTATAACATTTACTGTAAATTGAGGATGTGCAATTAATATACTCCACCTATGAAATGACTATTTATATGTGCAATATTTTAACTACCTATTTATTATAGTGTTTTTATAGTTATTTCACTAGATGCACTGCACTTTAAATCATTATTTTATGATTTATTTTTATCTCAGATGTTTCTTCAGGCTGTGTTTTTATCAATGACTGTGCATAGAATTTGTGTTTTCTGATGAAATCTTTTCCAAATGACAATAACCTTATTCTGATTCGGACAGAGCTCGCAGATTCAAAGGAAACATTTATCCAACTAGGATGAGCGTCCTTCTTGTGCCATGGTAACCGCGAGGCACACGAGCCCATATGGCACACAGGGACGGATGGAGCTACTCACCGCAGGACTGTATGCGGACTGGAGGAAGTGCTCTTGGAAGTTTCAATGACTTCATCGTTGTAAAGCCAGTGGGAACCCTTGATGGGAAGGGTGGACTCGGTCAAATTGCAGCTGAGCACAGCGGAGGTCTGATTGACCACCTCAGAGGGTTCAGTGATGATGGTTGGAGCTTCAAATAAAAACAGAAAGGAACAATTAGTTAGTCTTCAACCATACATTGTATAACAGCATAGCGATTTTTTTTTTTTTTTTTTTAAACTCTAGATTTTGTTTTTCAGGTTAAGACTCAATATCATCTTTACGCTCATAAATTGTACTTTAGCTATAACCTACAAGGTTGTATAATTTTTTATTATTAAAGGTTATTACAAAACTGTCAAGACTAATTTGAAAGCAAATAAATAAACAGATAAAAAAAATCAAGAGGCACAGCATATAACATAAAATATCTTATAATGGAAAAGCATTACTTCATTTTATGTTGATTTATACATCTTACCGTTACTACATTTGTTGCAGTGTTGGTTGGTCAAGCGCATATTACAACTTACAACATTTGAGGGAAACAGATCCATTATCACACCGAGGTAACATGGTATGTGTACTAGACAAGGGTGAAAAGGCCTCCTCAAAACAGGAAGGCCTGTCCCATACATTGAAGAACAGGAAGAAAAGGAGCTGGAGTTGAAAGTTAACGGAGAGCAATCTACAACAAGGTAACGGGGAAAGGAAAATTCATGCAGAAGAGGCAACAAGGGGATGAAAAGTTATGGGCAGCGTCCCTGCCAATTTGAGGACAAATGATAAAAATGTGCCATCAAAAAACTGGAAAAAAAAAACAAAACAAAAAAGACATTATTTGCATCAAAAATAATACTGGACCACAAGGCAGAAAGATGCCCCATGGCTAAAAAAAAAAGAAGTCACACTTTAATAACTGGTTGCCATCTTCTGTGTCTACAGTTGCATAGGCTATCAGCCAGAGGAGTGCTCTAAAAGCATAAACACAGAAGCATTGAAGGATTGGTTAGTAACATAGAAAATACAAGCAACATTAACATCTACCAGTAAACATTATGGTGATTCTCTTTTTGTGGCAACATTCATGTCCTCAGGTTTTACTTACCCTGATTTTTTCTAAAATGTGCCAAATATTTACAACCAAGTAATTCAGTGATGTGCTTAAATGTTCATTATCATTTAAACATAAATTAAATGCATTTCAAATATTAATTTGTATTTTACATACCTTTCTTGTGACACATATTTGGTTTCATTGTATCCCAGTGCCATGTAATCAACTTCCTCCAGAAGCATAAGTCATAAAAGTATATATAAAAAAAAAAAAAAAAAATTCTTTAATAATTTGTTAGACTAAACTTTATTTTATGATGCAGCTGAATCTGGTGAAACTGGATTTCTTATTTACCATTTTCTTCATAATGTCCCAGTGGTAATTTTCCATCCTGTTAGAATAGGCTTAATTGCCTTAAAAAACCCTAGAATTCCATGAAAGCCATTTGCAGGAAGTGACATCATTTGTTTTTGGTGGGAATTTGACAATGGAAACTAAAACAAGCTTCGACTTGTCATTCTCACCTTAGTTTTTTTTTTTTTTTTTTAAATCTTAACCATGTTACATTTGTATGGGTAACTCTTTAAGTTCCACCCTGTTATGATAAATTATGTGAAATGCTAATTCAGTCGAATTAAAATAAAAACATATTAGATTTAGTTATTAAAAGGTGTGTTAATCTATTGAAGGTTAGCTAGATTAATTTTAATCAGTTAAAGAGCTGCAGCTAGATTAGCTAAAAAAACCTCACCCTGTTAGGTTTATAGACCTAAGAGGATGGGAATTCTAAAAAGAGAGCAATAATTATTATTGTTATAATAAATAATATTATTAACTTCATACATATATGTGTGTATTCCAACATTAGGCTATAAATCAGGATAAGTGAAACATGGGGACATGAAATGTTGCTGCAAAAGGAGAATCACCCACTAATGAACTAATTCGGGCCCCTCTTTCTTTTTTTTCTTCCGATTTATTTATATAATTTTTAAATACTTTCTTCAAATACAATATTTTCTGCAGGAGCCATTAGAAAACTTTAAATCTTATGACCAGTATTATATGAAAACCATCATAACGGTACCATTCCACAGCCTTACACAAGACAAAAAAAAAAAGAAAAAAAAAAAAAGGCATGAGATATAAGACGTTTTCTAGGTCAGGTAATGCAGGGATAGGGAGGAGCCCAGCCACAGTTATGACCAGGTTTGTGATCTACTACAGGAATATCAGAGTTTTTGTACAGGGGGAGAGGGTGGACTGGGTGAAACAGGATGGAGGGGGGTACTGGGCCAGGAAGCATGGGAGTCTGTAATGGGGAGTTCGGGGCTTCACTAATGAGGAGCTAAGCAAATTAAAACTGACACTCCTCATGCTTCCTCTGCCACTCACTTTGAATCACAATAATGTTTGCCTGTGAGCGGATCCACTTGATTTTAGGCGTCTTCTTCAGTTCATTGCGGTCAGGGTCGTTGGAAGCACGGCACTCGTACGTGCCCGAGTCCTTGAGGGTGAGGCTAGTGAGGTGAATGGTGCTAGTGGCGTGTGAGATATATGTGGCGTTTATGTGCACGTGGTCATCCCGTGCCCCGTCGAAAAGCTGTGTGGAGGTCTCGTTGGACTCTTCGCCCTCTATGAACCACCACTGCACCTCTGGAATAGGGTTTCCTATCACTTCACAATGCAGCTCTGCACTGTCATCGATTAGCTTCATCCGAGACAGGGGCGACCTGATAAACCCCGCTGAGCACCGTTTACGGGCAGCCCAACCAAGACAGATTAGGATAGTTTGGATTTGGTGGGTTTAAAAGCAAGCCAGGTGATTTCATGGATTGGTGATAAAAGACAGTTATGACAGAAAGACAGGCAAGCAGAAAAGAGAAAGAAAAACACACGTTAATATATCACAAATGAGACAAAAATATGAACATAAACACACAAAAAAAAACAGCATGGAAAACATACTCTGATTCATTGAGACAAAACATTAGAAATGCAACAGAAAAGGTAATTGGGGATGCCCCGAGTCAAAAAAAAAAGCATACACTATGTTGCTAATGTGATATTGTCTGGATATTCATTTTATTACAGTACATAAAGTGTACAGTCATAATCATAAGTTTACATACCCTAGCAGAAATTGTGATTTTTTTTGGCCATTTTTTCAGAGAATATGAATGATAATACAAACATGGTAAGTGGTTAGGTGAAGCCCTTTATTATCAAACAGAACCTATCCAAATGACGCTGATCAAAAGTTTACATACCCTAGTTCTTCATGCTCTGTGTTGGCCCCTTTAACATAAATGACAGCTTCTTTTGTGGTAGTTGTGGGTGAGGCACTTTGTTTTCTCAGATGGTAAAGCTGTCCATTCTTCTTGGCAAAACACCTTCAGTTCCTTTAAGATTTGGGGTTTTCTTGCATGACCTCCCCAAAGCGGCTCCTGTCAGGACACTGAGGCGGCCACTCCTTCACTTTTTTTCTGCTATACCCAGTGACAGGTCGACTTGTGTTTTGGGTCATTGTCATGTTGGAACATCTAAGACCATCCCACGCGCTTTCTGTCAGGGTATGTAAACTTATGAGCACAACTGTATATGTAGCATTTAGTCAAAAAACCAGCAGCCTTAGTATAGTTAATATCCAATTTCAGGGAGCTGCTGGTGTTTTTTGACCTTTTGATTGTGGCACTTGGTGATGCATTGTGTCGTCATGTACTGAGTTACACTTAAACACCACCAACCGCATTTATCTAACCCAGTTTCAACAGAAAGAATAAACAAACATGTGACGTGATAAATGTGTTGCTTCACTGAGACATTCTGGTCAATCTGTTGTTTGTCAGTGGACACTTTGGTCAATCCCACAGTAAATCTAGTCCACATGACACAGATGTATGCTTATTTTTGTAATGTCTGTTAATAATTGGTAGATTCATAGGAAAATAATTTGCTCGAGACATCCCCAAATACAATAACAAAAAGCAGAAATATTGCATGCATCGTAAATAGCATTCAAATGAAATTGAAACAATGTGTGATGAATGAAGAAAAATATGACAGCAAAGCAAAAGCAGATGAGACTGAAATTTAAAAGAAAAATTAACCTCGTGACATAATTAAGTGCAGACAGAATCCATGAAAGCCTTGGGAGACGCCTCTAACATTTTAGACCAATGGCCTTGTCTTTGGTGAAGCTTGTGATTTTGATTATGGTGTCAAATTCTTCCTGAATGAGCGTGACTGGATGTAAAAATAAACCCATTTTATTGCCATGTCTGAATGTTCTCAATTAAATGATGGTTTTCTGTGCAAATCGCTTTACCTTTAAATGTGCGGTGCATTCTTATGTATTTGTTTTTCTCTCAGCATTGAAGCTCTCTGCATTCATAAAATGAAAGGTTGGGTTTGTTTAGTCACTCCATGGTGGTCGGGCGGATCATATTGTACTTGGGTGGGTCGAGAGGAAAAACAACATTCTCACACTGCAGGTCCAAACAGTGAACTTGTCCCCCTTCCTCACACAATTCTCAACTAACAAAAAGCAAGAAACAACCTTGACCGACCAATTGTACAAGCTGACTTGATTTCTACTTACCATTTTCTACAATTACAAACTAAAATCAATACAAAATATAATAGGCTCTGTGTTGTCATGTTAAATTTTAGCCAGATGCAGCATCAGTATCATTACCAAAGGTCAGACTCATAGCACATGCTGTGTTAAAGTTCAGTATTAATTATAACCTGGGCCATAGTCCCACATGTAAACCACATGAATCCTGACAATGTAATTTAATGCTAACAGCTTGCGAAAGAATAAGAGAAGCGGCATGCCTTTACAACCCTTTCAGAGAATGAACTCCACAGAGTCCTGTTCTTATTCCAGCTGAAACCACCTGCACAATGCACATGAAGTAAGGCCAGACAAGCAATAAGGTTACAAATATTAACAAACAAAAGGTGAGGGGAAACAAACCCCCAACTAAATGGGAAGCATGCTTTATCATCATAACCAGCTGGTTAAAAATTAACACCAAACGAAGGTTTCCTACAAATATTTTGACACATCTGAACCTCAGGTCACTTTCAACACTGGAGAAAAAAAAGCATGTTGAAATTTAACCTACAAACAGGAAAATCTTGTAAAACACAATGCTGCTCAAGGGGAAAAAGGATGTCGGTAGTTCTATTTCCCACAAAGCAGCACAGAAAGAAGAAAATCTATTTAAGCAAAAAAAATAAAAAATACAAATTTGTAAGTAAAAAATAAATCAATTTGATGAGATCCGAACTGGGAACACTATTAAAATGATGTCAGCTCTCTGGAACCACCTGAAAAAAAAACCCTCTGTCTCAGGGCTACTATTACAACCGCAGGCTTTTATCATGAAAGGGCAATTTAGATGAGAGCAGGTTAAGCAGCTGGAGTCTAAAAATTGTGGTCAATACCAAAATGAGAAATGTATTTAATACCACTTAATTTGTCATCCCAGTAATTTGTTAATTGCATATTTTCTTTTCCCTCATGAAATAAGGTAGCCTTACCTACACGTCTGACTCATAACCCACTTTCACACCAAAGAAGCTAGGGATGAAGCTGAAACCCAAGGGATATCTAATTTTACTTTTAAGCTACTTCATAGCTTGCCTCACCAAATCAGGATAGACTGAGTGGCATCAGAGCTACAGCATGTGTTAACATTACTGTAAACATGAACACAGTACGACCTGTGCAGTTTAACAATGACAAACACTCTCATGGCAAGCGGATGATCATTAGGGGCGGTGGGTGTCCCGAGGACCTAGTGTACTCCTGTGTATCTATTGTTCATCGTCTGGACACTATTTTTAGCCATGCAGCTCCTCCTAGGGCATTGGAAATAGACCGAAACATATTATAGGGAAAATGTGCAACCTGCTCTGGAGACGTGTCCTACGACTCGGTGTAACAATCCGATGCACGGATTTCATACAAATAGTGAAAAACACACCAAATATGTCCATCCGAAGTGAATACAGCTATTTCCAAGTGGGTACCATTCCCCACAATTGATTCTAAAATTATACTGTCAATATAAAAAAATGTCTGGCTTGGCCCAAAGATTATATATTTCATACATTATAACAATATCTTGTAGGGTTTTCGCACACTAAAGTAAAATAAATCGCAAAAAAATCCCACTGACTTACAATGCAAAAAAGAAAAAAAAAAAGAGGACTTTTTCTGACCGCTACGGCATTGCCATACTTTCACCTAGAAACTTCATTTAAACTTGGAAACGCAGGCATTTTGTCCTCACCGCAGGAAGGTTTTTGTATGAGGATGGGATTTATGGTTTTTGATAGACAAGACATCCAAACCCCCTGGGTTGGTCAAAATGTTGTCTGAATCAGCTGTTACCATGGCGCTGAGCAAGTCCAGCAGGCATTCAAAATAAATGGTTCTGTTGACATTGTTGTGTGATTCACATTCAACGTAAACACACACGTACAGCACACAGGGAATGGCCATGTTGGCTTGACATAGCCAAAGACTTTATGCAAATGCAGTCATGTGCAAAATGACCTCAGAATCGAAACAGCATTGCCCCACCCCGAAATCCTCTCACAATTTACTGAGTGTAGTAATTGTCTAATTCTGACTAAAGTCTATATTTTTAAATATCGTCTATATTGTAATTTCTTGTATTTTCCCATTTCTCAAAAGTGTCCTGTGGTGAAATCAATGGGGAAAATGAGTCATCTATGAAGGGGAAGTCTACCATTATTCCATTATAAAGCTTACAACAACCGCAGAAACCCATGTTAACAGAATAAATAGAGTTGCGGGAAAAATTATTAGATGACTGTTTTTTCCAATTTCTCGTTGTGTACCTAAAGGTCCATTTATTTGGACAAATATAATGATAACAACAAAAATAGCTCATAAGAGTTTAATTTAAGAGCTGATATCCATTCATTTTCCATAGTTTTCTTGATAATAACCAAAATCACATAAGTTCTTACATCAGTATCTATGGCATAGTACTGACAAAAACAGTGCTCTTTTTATATTCCACCTTTTTTTCCGTCTGTTTCAGTCATATGATACACACAGGAGTTAGTACTTAATTACATAACCCTTGTTTTTAATGACTTCTGACGGTCTAATAATTTCTTCTGCAACCGTAGATGATGATCCTTTCTAACAGGACAAGAAAGTGGGAGCTTGATAATGAGAGTACGTAAAACTAATGCTAGTTGTAGAAGACTGTGGGTCACTACACCACTAACATTTCCCTATTAATATCACATACCTTTCTCTGAGTGGCATTAACGTTTGGACCTTGACATTTCACTAAAGTAATACTCGCCCTTGTGTGTGTTATTTGATATATTAGGACTCATGGAAACGTGGACATGTCACGTGAACACAGCCAAATACACCATTATCACGAGTTTCAATGGACACAATTTTGATCCGTTTTACTTAGAATCCAACACACAAACAGAATAGGATTAGACGACTAACATCGCGTTGGGTGGACCTCCGATCTCGCTGAAACAAAAACAATGGTCTCCCTTTTTCAGCAAAACAAGCAACCAACTGTCCTGTTGAAATGACATCTTTCCATTCTCCAGGGCTGTGGTTCGCACAAGCCTTTAATGATGTGGTGGCAGACACTCTGGTAAACACAATTTACCCCTATCTCACGATGTTGTATGAATACGGGGCCTGTGGTCAGTGTAAGCGACACAACACAAACTACGAGCCTGGCAACGTTGCGCAACTGTTAATCCAGTTAAAACTACCACAGCAACGATTTCTAAACCGGTGGACGTTATAAATTAGCGACCGTCTCACGTGATCGCTTACATCTGCTAACATTTTGCAACAACGACTTCATTTGCATCATGGCAGACGAACAGGCTCCGGTATTAAACAAGCTGTTTTCGACGTTTTTCCCCTTGAATACGGAGTGACGACAATCACAAAAAAGGTCAACGAATCGACCGACAGTGTTGTGTGCCAGCATATTTATCAATGACAACGTTAACCTTATCGAACTATCTCTGCTATGGCTAAAACGAGCTAGCTAATGTGTGGCTGTTTCACGGTATCGTCAGACACGAAACATTTCATTTGTACGTTATGAAGAGGACTAAAAAAAAGGGCTTGAACAGCGAAAAACACAAGTGTCTTCATGCTGCCAAAACAGTTCGAATGTAATTTTCCATGTTCGTTGTCAGGGCAAAGTCTGCTTCTTCAAACAACATGGCTGACACAAATGTCTTACCTGTCGAGGCACTGGCTCGCCAACAGCTCAGCAGCAGGGCACTGAGAGCCCACAGCAACTTCATGGTGAATAATTTAATGGCTTCTAAGTCGCCAAGTAAAAAAAACAACGTTAACGCCGAAAGTCTGAGTCTTCCACCCCCTTCTTCTGCTGAACTTCTACCGGAATGTAAGCACCGAACCGTCAACTGCAGCTGATGTAGTTGACCGTCCTCTAGTTGCACCTCACGCACACGCCTAGATCAGCACGTACGCAATGACGTCATTGGAGGCGTGGTCACGAGGAAAAAGCGACACGAGACATCACTTGAAATATTTAATGTTTTAAAAAAAAAAAGCAGTTACATACGACGGCGTAAACGGGCCACATTAGAAAAATAAATAGTCACTACGAGAATGAAGTCGTAATATTTCGAGAGTAAAGCTGGAGTTTTAACAAACTCGTAATATTTTGAGAATAATGTCATAATATTAGAGAATAAAGTCGCAGTTTTTTAAAAAAACCCTAATATTTCGAGAATAAAGTCATAATATTTCGAGACAAGCAAAGCAGCAACTTCACTTCTGGTGAACTAGACCAACCAGTTTATTCTCGTAATATTCTGACTTTATTCTCGTAATATTATGACTTTATTCTCAAAATATTACTATTCTCGTAGTGACAAGAAATTTGTTTTTCTTATGTGGCCCTAATACGCCGTCGTAGTTAAAGGTATATGACAAGACTTTAACTTACACGATGAACATAAAAATGAAGTGGTAATAAAAAAAATATCACTTTATTATTTGAATGGATTTCAAATTCTATTTTTATTATATATTTTTTAAATTTAAGTTGCATTAACTATTCTTAAAAATACAATCTAAACACAAATAATGAAAATAATAAGGGAAATATAAGGAAATTTACCAACTAAATCATTACCAAACAATTTCTTCTCTAATGTTAGTAAAGGTGTGTAATAACATGTCTTAAAATGTTGGAACTTCAACTCTCTCGGGAAACCCTGAAAAAACCTGCTCAAGTTCAGGTACCAATAAAGAATTTGATTTTTTTTTTTTTTTTTTAATTCAAGTTTTTATTAGTGTTTTTACTTGGTACAGGACAACCATACAGTGTTGATTAATGTTATCAAACAGGGCTTTCATACATAAATGAAAAGTATCAATAGTAATGTGATAGTAATACAAGACATGGGAGTTCTTAGAAGGAAAAAAATATTATTCAATAGAATAAATACCAGTGAAAAGTGCATCAGCTGTCAGTCATCCTGCTGACTGGCAGTGATAGTAATATAAGACCAAAATGGTTCCAGACCGGTACTGTGGTACCATCCCTGTTATTAAAGAATACTTTCATATGAGTTTTTATCATCATATTTACCCATTCTTTAAACTGTGGGGTTTTAGAGGTTTTCCAGTGTTTAACAAAAGCTGTAATTCTAAAAAAAAAAAAAAATTAATAATAATAATAATTTTTCAAAAATCATTTATTGGTACCCAAATTGAGCAGGTTTTTCCAGGGTTTCCCACAGGAGTTGAAGTTCAACATTTTAAGACATGTTATTACACAAATTTACAAACATATTGGTGCAGAAATTGCTTGGTTGATTTAGTTAACATATTTATGAAATATCACACAAACTGCCCTTACTAAACACTACATTCGGTTGACAAATTTATAGATCAGAACAATGAAAACGAAATTAAAAACAAAAGAAAATATTAACACAACAACACTCAGGGGACTGATACATGTAAAATTTAATATTATGATAGAATTTCATTATTTCTGATAAACTTTTTGTTTTTCTTTTTTCAAATTTTCAATGTTGTTCCAATATGTTTTGAGATCTGTTATTCTGTATTTGTAGGAAGGTATATTTTTTTGCCAAATCATTTTAAAATGAGTAGATTAGTTATATATTTTCATAGGCTGATAGATTTGGATTGATGACTATAAAAAGAATTTCTAATTTTCTCAGTAGGATATATGTGTGTGTGTGTGTGTGTGTGTGTGTGTGT
>JAPTGZ010000019.1:29157383-29170831 GCA_029814645.1 Fowleria isostigma
TGTGTACTCACCTGCCCAGGGACTGCAGATGGAAAATAGCTACTGAGCTAAATCTGGTACAAATCATCTCTTCTTTTTTAAAGACTAATGGTTTTGTACTGTCCCTGTTTCAATAAACAATAAGCAACACGACTATTTTCCAAGTTTAACTGTAAGAATTGCAAATTTACTTCTTTTCACTTGATTCCTGCTAAAAAAAAAAATAAAAAAATTCCAAGTATTACCATTTGTATTTACTCAAATGTCACCACTGATTTGTATGTAGACATGTCATTTTAATATAGTGCTGGACTTCATCGGTCTATCCTCTTCTCCATCTATAGCATGGATGTCAAATTCATTTTAGTTTGGGGGCCACATTCAGCCAAATTTGGTTTGAAGTGGGCCAGGCCAGAAAAAAAAAATTTAAATAATGTCAACCCCAAAATTTCCTTACTTTATGGAAATGTTCACATTTACAAACTGTCTTTTAAATCAATATGAATAACATAAACAACCTAAACTTTCTTTAAAATAAAAATAAGTACAATTTTAACAATATTCTGCTTCAGTTTATCATTTACACATGTGCATTATAAATTACAGATCACTGTGAATCTACAAATACATCAAATATTCAGGTTATTCATGTTTTTTGTGAAACAATAGTTTGTTTTAGTGTAAATACAGAAAAATTGCATGGAAATTTTTACATTTACAAAGAAAAAAAATTGGAGTTGTTAGTATTTATAGGTCATTCTGATAATATTTTACTGATCTGACCACTTGGGATTAAATTGATCTGTACGTAGAACCAGAACTAAAATGATTGTTAATATAAGTATATACTGTTAATATATGTGTAATTTTTGCACACTCCAACTAAAGCAAAGCTCCAACAGCATACAGCAGTTTAAATTAGAAAATAAAGAAATGGTTTTAAAATAATATAGAGATGAAGGGCTATAAAGATCACATTTTTTTTTTACTTTATTTCTTAATTTTCCTTCTTATCTTTATTTTTTTCTTATTATTAGTGTGTTTTGTTCTTTGATTTTCATTTACTTTTTATGTTATTTACTGACACTAATTATTAGATATATTTGCTTTTTTTTTCATAATTTCAGTGCCTATAATCTGTTGTGTTTAATTAGTACTAAATTCTCTTGATTGGCTACATTTGTGTTCTGTATGTTATGTTAAAGTTAGTTTTGGTGTACTAATGCATGTTTACAAATAATTTGACATAATTCCAACCGTACAAGTTTAAGTAATGAAACTGGGGGTGGAAGTAAATAAGCTTTGCTTCGTCTCACTCCCTTTTGGGCTATTAGGGTTGTATTTTAATCGTGAATTGTTGTACATATTCATGTTTTATGATATTGTGTACACATAATGTTTACAACCAATGTCCCTATGTATGTTTTTCTTTATATATATATTTCTAAATGCATATTGTTTGTAAATTCCCTATGCATATTGTGTTTACAGTAAATTCTCTATGACACAGTAAAAATGCCAGTGTTAATTTAACGCTTAAATTAGCACTGGCATTTTTTACAGTTTACATGGAGTGCACAAGTTCAAAACAAACAAACAACAACATTTCACAAACGCATCCCATGGGCCTGTTTGGACCCTTTGGCGGGCCACATTTGGCCCCTGAGCCACACGTTTGAGATCCCCAATCTAAAGAGAGAGTGGGCTGTGACATCCAAGTTCAACACAATCAGTGTTCAGTATTATCAATCTGTGGCCTATCTCTTTTCCCAGTGCGTCAGATTGTTGCACACTCAGTAAATTCTTTATATAATGCTAAAAACCTTACATTATTTACTGCTCTCTTGTACATGAGCCATTGATCAGTGTATGTTTTGATATTTTCAGACCGTCGTATCAGCTGATCTTTACTCCGAGGTAATAATGGCGTTTTAATAATTACATTAACTTAAGCAAATCGTAAGACAATAATAACCATCCTGTAACCCGTATGAGTTGTTAAACGCAAATTCCAGTTATTAACACCATTCTACGGTAATCTGTGGTTAATCTGTGACATAAAGATGGAAATATTTACAGTTTGTACCAAAGATCCTTCTAGTGACACTGACAGGTTTGCCACGTGTGTACTTTAGTGAATAGCAAAACAAGAAAAGGATTCAGTGGCTTTGTTCAAAACTGAAAAGACAGATGATTAGTTATACAAAAGATTTAAGGAAGGTAAACATTTTTGAAGTACAGTAATTTAAAGAGAAGATCACAGTGTTATTCCTAACGCTGTTGCTAGAGTGAATTTAGCTAACAATTATGCTAATGGGACTCAAAATTACACAAATTAACAAATTACTACATGTAACGGCGTTGCAAATTCCGCCTAAAGGACAGCGAAAGTGCGTGTATAACGGTATAATGACTAAGCGGTTTACGTTGCGTGTTTATAGATCTACTTCAGAGATAACAAGCTAACAGTAGCTAGCATTAGCATGGCAGACGGGACCTCTTGAAGTCTGCTAATACTGTTAGCTGGCTAGCGGTTAACCGCGCTGCTACAACGATTTCTACGGAACAAATATTAGCAATATAGTGTTTTTCTCCTGTCCAAGAGCCCCCACTTTTATTTTCAGCTTGTGATACTTACGGGAAGTCGAGGGCTAATCTCTGCCGAGCATCTGTGACAGAAGAACCGGCTGGGCCATGGAGGAGCTTCAGCCATCTTTAGCCACTACTAAAACAGGTAAAGGAGACTACGGAGCACCGGAGGGGACAATGTTTAGTGCGTGGAAAATACGGCGATCATGTGATTTAAAAATGTGCGCTAGTGTTTATAATAAAAAGCCGCACTTTAAGGAAGGAAACGACATCCAAGACAACATGAAAGAATGAAACAGCGAATCATTATTGGACAGATGATAAATATTGCATGATTATATTCAAGATTTACACATTAAGAGGATATTTTGTTATATTGTGTATGTTGTTAATTCGTATTCCTTCATTTTATTGTTTATTTCGAGCTTGTGAACTCCATGTACAGTATTTATTATATACATTTAATTATATGTACACAGAAACATAAAGAATTTGCTGTAAACACTATATACATAGATCATTTTACACAAACAATATGCATAAAGAAACATAATCGACAAGTGTACATCGAGAAATATAAAAAGAGACATTGGTTGTAAATATTATGTGTACACAATATACATAGTTTATAAATATATAGGGTGATTCACTATTAAAATACAACCCTAGTAGCCCAAAAGAGAGTGAGAAGAAGAATTTATTTACTTCCACCCCCAGTTTCACTGCTTAAACTTGTATGGTTGCAATTATATCAGAGATAAGCTGTAAACGTGCATTAGAACACTAAAACTAACTTTAACACAACATACAGGACACAAATGTACCCAGTCAAGAGGAAAATAATGCTAATTCAACTCAACAGATTATAAGCACAGAAATTAGTATTTTTCTTTATAAAAACTGAAAATGTATCTAATAAATACTGTCATTCAAAAAAAAAAGTAAATGAAAATCAAAGAACAAAACACATATAAGATCACATTAAGTGCTTTATTCAAGAAGAAGAAAGTAAAGAATGAAAAGGCAAAATAAGAAAAGAAAAGAAAAGAAAAGAAAAGAAAAGAAGAAAAAGTAAGGATAAACAATAAATCACACAAAATCAACAAACAATACTGTAAAGTGGTTAATATTTCTTCACATTTCGACACAAACAGAGTGCTTTATTCAATATTGCCACATGGTGGTGCTTTTGTGTACCAAGTGTTTTGTTGCATATCCGGATTGAAGAACCAATACACGCTCAGTGGGTTTTTCTTCTGACATTTATGGGACATTTAGACAGGTTATTATATGTTAAAAACACCTGTAAAGTTGATTGTAACTGATAATCATATGACAAATATCTTGGTCAAGTTTCTGGTCTTATATAAGGAATTGAAGGCTGGTTAATGTTTCACCACCAAAAGGAGCTTCTCATTTATATTACCTATCACCACACTGCGTCCCACTCACCTCATGTCTTATCTCTTCAGCTTTAAGGGGCCTCTGTTTTCCCTGTTCACATGAAAACCTGAGATGTGTTTTTGCAATCTGGCACTGCAGTAGATTTATTTTGACACAATACTTTTCCACTGGATTCCTGTCAACTATCTCTGGGGCCCAATAAGCATATTTTAAGTTTTTAAAAGTGGCGAGTAGCATCTGTTTTTAAGCTACCCCTTTCAACAACTGTAGATTTGTATTTTGACCTTGATTATTTGACAGTATTTGCTGGAATCATTTTATCTAGTGTCAAATCTGAGAAATAAAACAGTAAATAAGTATTTTCTTGCATGGGAAAGACATCGTCCCGTTTTATGTGGACACGAACAGGTTCTCATCGCCATCCATCTGGCGACCGTGAGATAGCAGCAAAGGTCTCAGAGATCAGTTTCTGGAGGGGAAAAGTAATTTATCTTATTCCGTTTCAAGTTTTCAGGTCTGTTTTTATTTTCTGAAGTTATAAATTAAAATTTCTTCAGTATATTTTTTCACAGGGATACTTAATGTGATTGCCATGAGAGCAGACTGACTAATACAATAAAGTCAAACTAGTCTGGACTATCTGTTATGCTCAGCATCACATGTTGAGTACGTCAGCCAATCACATCTCCCCTGCCTTCTGGCCTGATATATATGCTAATGTCTATTTTCATGCTTTTGTGTAATTGTAGGCATCACCACAGATCTTTGCCAGTCTGTATGATTTTAGAGCAGAAAATAGACAATGAGTGGTTAATGATTTGGACAGAGGTGTCAAAAGAATTCACATTCATTTTTTAAGTAGAAGTATAGACGGTTTAAAAACATTTCTGTAAAAGTTGAAGTATCAGCTCAAGCTTTTTACTCCGGTAAAAGTGTAAAAGTACTGGTTTCAAAACTTCTTAAAGTATAAAAGTAAATGTAAAGGGGAAAAAATGCCATGAGGACAAAAGCTTAGGTGGTACCACAGGGGCCTCTTGTGCACTACCCCACTTCCCCCAAAAAAATGTTTTCTCTGAAGGCCATAGTGAATACAATGTTATATTAAAATATTAATGCTGAAATATTTGGGGTGCACTAGTCTACCTGTTTCATGCCCATTGAAAATGAAGGTATTTTAGTTCAATATATGTGTACCACTGTGCATTAACATGTGTTTCGTGGAGTGGAGGATATGATGACTGGTTGAATATAAGTATTGGAATGGTGCAAAAAGTCAGGTGCGACGGATCACATACAAACCAATAGGGTGTCAGAATAGTATATGTTTATACTTCTCATCCAATCACAATCAAGCTTACTCTATCTGCATGGCACAATTTATCTGGATAGTTTTTTTTGTTTTTTATTTGAAAGTTAACAAGCCAGAATAAAGATAAAGATATACATTATTGATCTCCATGGGGAAAATTCAAGTCTACAAAGGCAGCACAAGACAGTATACATCAAATACAATAGAAAAATGAAAGAGATTAAAAATATACATATATACACACATATAACAAGTTTGTTAAAGTGGTTAAAGTGGCAAAATAATGAATATAAATAATAAGTAAAATGAAAACAAGCTGAAATAAAATAAAAGTAACAAGGCTTTTTTTTTTAAATGTAAAGGGTAGAACGTGAAAAAATAATTATGGCAGTAAAATATAGATAACCAAAATTTCTATTTAAACAAGGTAACAAAATATTTGCACTTCATTACTTGACACCTCTGTATTTGGAAAAGTGTCTCTATTTACCTGGTATTTCATATGAGTCAAGAATATCAATCATCCATAAAGGCAACACACTAATATAATTGAGAAATTAGTTTCTCTTTCTTGTCATAATAGGTTTACGGTAAAACACTCGGAAAATTTCAGTGGAACAATTGTTTACTTTCCCAATCTGGACCACACAACATTCTTATGATAAGTTACAACAAACTGGATGTTTCATCACAGAACGTTTACAGTGTAACCCAGTTAGGTCCTAATGTTGTCTAGCTCTGTGTTGTGTCTGATTTGGCCATGTGGGAGCAGGAAAGACACGGCTGTCCCATGGGCATGAGATTAGAGAGGGTCTGATAGCACTGAGGTTTGCTATGTCTGCAGGGCTGAGGTAAGCCATTGTCTCTCTGTCTCCCAGTGCGTCACCGCCATCCCAGTCGAATGCTCATTGTAGCCAATCTAATCTGGGGAGTGAGTGACTGTGGGTCAGAGACTGGCAGAAAACAACTCTAGTAGACTGAGCGAACTTCCACATCGTGTAGTTTCAGGTCTCCACCGGTCCGGATGTGGGGCCAAAAAAAAAAAAAAAAAAAAGTATTATTAAAGAAGTAAACAGTTCTGTTGTCGAGGTTGTATAGATACCAGACTGTTCCCTGCTGTGATGTGAATGAAAAACTCACCAGATGCTATAAAACACAGCAAAGGGTGGAAGCAACTAATTGTATTTCTTTGAGGGACGCTGTTGCTTTTGTCACTTTATAGAGTTTTTCCAGACACTCCAGTCGGAATTACCCACCACAGTCCCTCTGGGCCCCCAAAGCACACTCACAAACACACTCAGAGGCACACACTCAGCAATAACAGCCGCCTGCTGGAACTTCCTGGGCCTCTTAGTCATGCGTCACTTGTTTTCAGTCCCACCCATCGAAGACTCTTTCTCCCTCTAGACTCACTGTGTCTGTGGCCATGTGTCACAAGGGCTGTGGATCAGGCACACACAGACACACACACACACACATATCCTGTAGAGATCCCAGGAAACACAGCAAGAAGTTTGTGAACACCAACATAGCAACAGGAAAAAAAAAAGTCTCTATGAAAAATAAACCAGATAACATTGTCATCGCGTGTATATAGTAATATTTGAGTCATAGGAGGTACCTTCTGTTCTGTAAGATGTTTTTCTGTTCTGCTTGTGTTCCAGAAAATCCCTTAGTACTACACTGGTACATAAATGTTTGGAATTACATCACTAAGCAGCTAACAAAATATAGATGTTGCTAGAGAAGCATATGTGTACAATTAAGGTTAGATCAGCAGCCGTCATTGTAGTGGAGTGTAGTGCATGTGGTTTGACTTTATCTGCTTTTACTGACCCACTACTTTATTAGAACTGAATCAGTCTGTCTTAATCATGTGCAGCGCACTTGCAGAAAATTGTGTTGTTGTAAGAGTTTATTTCAGTTTGTGTCACTAGGCGATCTAGTGATTGACACATTAAGTGCAACCTTGGATTAAAAAAGCAGAACATTCCCGAGTTGTGCGCTGTACGGTACAAATAAACAGCCCATCAGTTATAAAAAAAAGTAATGTGATACCGTATGCAAAGAGTAAATGTAGCTCAGAGTACAATGTTGGAAAGGCTTCTTATCTGCTCTGTAACCAACCAAAAATCCCCAACAAAAAATGGGGAAAAATGAATAAAACCCACCAGTGTTTAAATCAGGAATTTCCCCTGAGAGGAAAAATATTAAGTCTGGCACTTTTTGGCAGACATTTTATATTTGTGTAAAAGTATACTAGTGGAGATTTGCTGTATAAAATTATGTATTATGTATACAGTATTGTGTACACACAATGTTGCAACCAATGTCTTGATGCGTATCACTCTATAAATATTTTTTCTATGTGTATTTTGCTATGAATACTTCTCTATGTATATCTCTATATGTATTTTCTCTATGTATTCCTATATGCATATTCTCTATGTATATTTTTATATGCATATTCCCCATGTCTATTTTATTTGTATAATTCTATATGCATATTGTTACGTACACATCATATTCACTGTATATTTCTTTATGTATAATTCTAAATGCATATTCCCTAAGTATATTTCTCTATGTATAATTCCATATGCATAATGCCTATATATATTTCTCTATGTATACTTGCTTATGTAAATTTCTGTGTACATGTGTTTACAGCAAACTTTCCATGTATATCTGTGCACACATAATGAGATGTGTATGAATAGTATTGAATATTGTACATGTATATGTAATTAGTATTGTACATGGAGTGTATAAGGTCAAAATAAACTAATAAATTAAATAAACTAAAGCAAAATATATTATGAGATGGTGGTTTTATGAGCTTTTGGGTGTGGATCTGTTGGTAGTACCTGCGTGAGTGCTTGTTTTGGGATTCTGCACATGTAACATACAAAATATGTGAGTGTGGACATGTTCCTAGTCTTGCTAACAGTCTTGTATATCTCTTAACATCTGCAGTGCACACCGAGCAGCACTACCACTAATGGGACTGTGTGTGTTTGCTGTTTCTCCTCTAATCTAAAACTGACCATCGGGCTGTTTATAAGATGTGCAAATCTCTGGTCCAGGGAATAGGTACCATATGGAGCTCTTGACTTCATCTGTGGTGTCCTGCTTCAGAAAGCAGACGATCTTTTTGTCCAAACAGATTATTTAATTATTTCTGTTGTACTTTCAGTTCAGCTAAAGGAAGCTGTTCATAATGAGAAGGCATTATTGGAGGAATCAAAACCAAGCCGGGCAACTTTCCCACTCCAATCTTTGTTAAATTTGCATGGCATACTGTCAGGCATGACGGCAAATGAAGTGCTTAACCAAATTTCCATGATAACTAACTAAGTTTCCATGATAAACAAGCAGGTATTGGTGCCAAGACTTATTTAAAAAAAAGGTATTCGTCATTGTGTCTGTGCAAGAGCCACCTGAAAAACTGATGTAAAATTATGGTCATGGTCTGGTGATTTTCCAAGCCTCAAATTACAAAATTGGACTCAATTTGAGATAAGTTTGGGAACTAAGTGTAGCCCAATGATCACACTTCATTGACTTTTTTTTCGGTCATGTAGGCTCAATATTTCAACATGTGCTCAACCCATAAGCAATTCAATTACTTTTTCAGTGCCAAGACAGAAGAGGTAACAACCTCATGTTGTACTTATCCCCAGGACACATGTCACCCAACACTCTGTAAAGAGTTTAAATACATGACAGAATGGATCACAAACAGCCAGAAATCTATTTTCTTGTTTTAATTACGTTCAGCAAAACCATACTGTACATTATGTGGTGTTTTTCCTCCTGCTAGACTTATGGCTAGAACATATGGGTTAGACCACACAGTAACACACAGAGCTCAACAAGAAGCTGTCCCAGAGGTCACGGTGAGGAAGTGAAACAATTTACTAAGAATAATTGGGAATCATTAGCATGTGGACAACTTCCGAACCCTGATTTGTTGGTAACGTTCTGGGACTGACGAAATCACGAACAAACACCGTTCATTTGGAGTAAACTGGTGTGGATTTTCTGTCATTGCTTACCTGGTGAGCCATGAACCACACTGCAAAGTGTTTTAAACAACATGACCACGAGTCAGGTACAACCAGTGGGTATTTTTAAAAACAAAACCATCAGAGCTATGGTGAAAAAGATTTGTTTCTTTCAAGAGATTTTATCTGTTGTTTTTTATTGTATTTTGTTGCTTAGTATTTTGTATTTTGAGATTTGGTGTCAAACATAAAGTGCGTTACAAATAATATATATTATTATTAGTAATAGTATTATCATTATTATTATTATTACTAAAAACAAAGAAGACGTATCATTTGATATTTTTTGTAATTTACAACAGAGGTGGACAAACAGATGTCACATTTAAAAAATAAATAAAAACTACTGTACAGGGTACTTTCTGTAAGTACAGGTGGGTACTTTCTGTAATGTCTTATTAGGTAGGTATCTTTTACTAAATATTTTAATAGAATATCCCTGAAATTAAAACAAAGACCTTTCTAAAGCATTTCTTAGAAGTCTGTGAAACTCTATAAAAATATGAACTGATAGTAGAGGGTGGGATGTTCTGTCAGTGTATTGAACGATTGTCAAAAGTTAAATAAAATGCATGCGAATCATCAAAGAGTTTGCCATTTAACAAAGCACGGCTGGGAAATAATGTCTGAGGCAGATATATTGTGATAGAGTGATGGATCTGATATCTATTAGTTTCAGCTGTGGGATGGAGCTGTTTACAATCCAGTGGCGCGATCCAGAGAGTGGGTGGTCTCCGAACACTCCACAGCGTCTGGTTTCATCACAACATCATTTCAGATCTAAATGTTGGCTGTTAACTTACTGGAAGTATGGCAAGTTGGCGGAAATGATACCATGTGGACATTGTTGAGAAAGGAGCTTGACATATCAGAGCAGGATGATTACGCATCCCTGAAATGTCAGTGTGGGCGTCACATTATAGCTCCATGTGTTTGTAGGGATATAAACAAGTGAGCCAGAGGCTGTGATGTAATGTGTGTAACTGATCCCACGCTCATAACAGGTGAGCTTGAGCAAGGACGGCGGAGTCATAATCACACCCACACAATTAAACATACAAACACACGCAAAACCATGCTGCAGTGGATGTGAGGCTCACACCTCATTGGCCACACCGCCAACCAGAGCATGGAGAAAAAACCCTGAAAATATGGAGGAAAGTGGGCTAAGAATTCCTGAGGTTTCATGTGGAGTGTAATTAGAATAGCTCTGAAATGGCTCATAGGTTTACTTTGTGGTTACCACCACTGGTGTGACACTGGCACATCATTTCTGACATCAGTTAAGGCTGCGTGGTAATGATTTCTCACAGGCTGTTCCATGTGCAGGTATTACACAGTCATAATGACAGCAGCAAAGGGGATTTTATTTGTCCTGAACCACATGTTTCTGTTAGGATTGCTTCTCCACATGTATAACACACTCCAAAACTGCTGTCTAAAGTTATTTTTCAGTTGCATATTTTCTCAGAACACCGCAGCCTCTGGGACCCCAAAGTGTTTCAAATGCTTTATTTAGGTGGGTGTTCACTGCAAATTCTTGCTGGGTTGCCACTTTATAAACCAGTGGTGACAATAACTGGTAAGGAGAGTTTATTGTATGGGTCGCAGAGGAATTTATAGACGGCCCGCACTCATGAAGGTATGAAAGTAATTGGCTTCGCAATTACATTGTGCTCTTTCATAATGAGGTGTAAGACCATTAATGTTCATCGGGCTGTGTTTGGGAGTAGTGTGAATACAAATATCCTGAATACAACATATGACAGTTATGAATTAAATAAGTGATATTATATAAAGTTACTTACTTGTAAAAATCTGAATTGCTCTTCAACTACGGGATTGTGCTAATTTAAAAGTTAAGCAATGTACTTCCTTTGTTATGTTCAAAAAAGCAGAGTTATGGTGGTAAGTGAAAAAAAAAGTTATATACAGTCACAGAAAAAAATGATTGGACCATCAAAAGTCATCAAAAACAATGGTTACACAATCAACTACTGACTCCTGTGTGTATCATGTGACTAAAACAAACAGAAAAGAAAACATGGAATGAACAAAAACACTGTTTTTGTCAGTACAATGTCATAGATATTGGTGTAAGAACTGATGCAATTTTGGTTATTGTCAAGAAAACCATGGAAAATGGATAGATATCAGCTCTGAAATTAAACTCTCATGAGGTATTGTTGTTGTCATCATTGTATTTGTACAAACAAATGAACCGTTAGTTGTACCAGTCATTAAAATGAACAAGAAATTGGACCAAACAGGGGAGTTCTAATAATTTTTTCTGCAACTGTATGGTATATATTACCTGTCTACACATGACCCAAAAGGATGGAAATTCCAATGAGCAATCAAGTTGTACATAAAATTTACTTTATTTATGTTCTATCTTTTTTCACACAGCTCATATGTAGAATAATATGGTCTATGTGAATAGGTAAAACATGTGTTTTCTGGTGATAATATAATATTTTAAAGTACTGAATTATTCCTCTATAGATCTGCAAATGGATACAGTTTTATTTGTTCACTGGATTTTACTCTAACTTAATGCTGAGGAAAGTTTAAAAAGAAAAAAAAAGTTTTCGATCCTGAGTGTCTCATGATCCTTTTTGCCAGAAAAAACATAGCAGTGCTTCTGTGTACACATTCAGCAAGCGTTACAAAGAAAGTAAAGTATTCAAAAGTATTAAAAGTCTTTATCATAAAGGACAAGATAAGATAAGATAAGATAAGATAAGATAAGATAAGATAAGATAAGATAAATATCCATATTAAAAGTGTTAATATATGGTGGTAAGTGCAGCAAAAAACAAACAAATAAATAAAAAATGATAATAAATCAGGCAAACTCCCATAAATACACAGCTTTAACTAGGTTTTAACAAATAAGGCAACTATAGTGTAATAAAATTACCACAATTTACTTCCTGTAATTTTGTAATTTGTAGATAAATCAGTTTCAAAAGTTACCTCCTAACATTCTTATTTCCTTTTGAGGTAATGGTCTCACAAAACGAAATACCTGAATACAAAATAGCCTTTTAACCATGTGGCCAGGGTCTTATACACATAATTGTAAACGTTCAACATACAGATATTTGTTTCAATGTCAATTTTAAACTTTTCACTTGAGTTGATGTGTGGGTTGAAAATGAAATTTATTTGAAACATGTAAAAATGCATTTAAAAAATACAGACTTACAGGTGGAAATATTACCAAAAAAATTAATAGGAAAGAAAATAAACTGTCAATCATATGATGCCTTCATTTTCATACTTGACAAGGAATGGGAGGAAGTTCAGAAGTTTGACAGAATTTAGTTGAAGTGCTTCCAAACAGTCTGGAATTGGTTTTGGGGTAGATTAGAGCTTTATTACATAACTAGCAGGCCTTTTGTTGGCTTGTAAAAGCAGGCAAAGCACAGATGTTCCTGATGATATTAATGATGGTTATGTTACATTTACTTTCATCAGGAGGCCATTCCAGGTAACCAGTTCACACAGTTCCAAAGCCTGAACTTGATAGGGCTAAATGGCATGCAGCTATTTAAGACACCAATTACATTTTTGTGTAATGTCTTAACAAGTCCTAATGCCCGTAGTTGAAAAATCATTAAAGAGAAGTGTAAAAGCTACAAACAAATACAAATTTACTGCTGTTACCTGTCAGTTATTAGATACCGGTAATTATCGGTCTGCTGAAAGTGAGTTTGGTGAGTTGCTAATCTTAATATAACTTATTGTATTTTTGTTAACTGCATCTGCTTTGGCCTATGAACCCCCAACCTCAAGATAATCCTGCCATAGACTCTATTTCCAAATCAAGGACAAACCTTCTCTAAACAAAGACCAAATATTTTTGTTTTTAAAGCTGTATTATTTAATTATCTACAAACTATTAAAAAAAACCTTAAATTCCAAAGCTATCAAAATAAGAAGTCTGTGTAGAAAATATGATAATTTCTAATCAACCTCGAGCCCTTTGTTTTATTTTTATATTTTTTTTTTCTTTTTTGTTCTACTTTGTTCTATAATTGTTATATTTGTAATATGATGTAAATGTTATAATTACGTTCCATCCTGAAATGTTT
>JAPTGZ010000019.1:29226303-29236346 GCA_029814645.1 Fowleria isostigma
TTGCTTGCTTTTTATTTATTAATGAATTTTTTTGGAAGATTTTTCCTCTTTATTTTAATAATGGAGAGCAGAGAGAGGGTGTAAAATAAGATGACAAACATGCAACAAAAGTCCCTGAACTGGATTGAAATGGGATGTGCTTTCTTTGCAGCTTTAAAGTGAACCCAGTGTCCAAGTGTCAAAATCTGCAGGAACTTGAATGTCCACAGTGGACCAGCTCTAAATAAATGTCCTTCCCTATAGACCCCCATGTTATAGAGTCCTATTTACGGCCAAAGAACTTGTCGACAGCCAAAGACAAAAAATGGTTTTACATTCTATTGATAATTTCCTCCCTCTGTGACAGCTGTATATGGGATAAATGTGGATATAACCTGCCTGTTTATATCATCTAAAGCCCACAACTACAGCACAATTAAGGGAGTGGGCACTGTGATTGACAGGTGAGTGGGTCTGTGTTTGTCTGTGGTTGGTCACTAGCATTAGCTTGGCTGCCAGGTCTGACATTTTGAGCTATTGTTAATTCAATAAAACAATAAGAACACATTTTTCATCCCTAACAGGCAGCTCTAGTTGTTTTCAAAAAATTTACGTGTATTTAATCACAACAAGTAACATAACTTAGCCAGAATAGCTGATATTAGCATTTAAATGCATTGAATAATATAGGCTGCCAACTAGCCTGCTAATTAGCTTGTTTTGTTTTTATTATTGTCTGATACTTTGAGCTATTGTTTATCAAATAAAACAATAAACAATGTTTTTCGTCCTTGACAGACAGCTCTGCTATAGTTGTATTCAAGAAGCTGCATTAACAAAAATATCAGGATTTTGTCATGAAGTTTACCTGGATTTAATCACAAAAAGTAATGTAACTTAGCTAGACTAGCTAATATTAGCATTTATATGCATTAAACAATATGGCCCAAGTATGTTTTGGGACATTTTGTACTTTGCCGATTATTTTTTATTTTGTTTACTTTTTAATTCACTACATTTCCTAATTCAGTTTCCTAGTACTACTCTGATACATTTTAAATGCACAGTATTGTTATGAAAACTGAATTAAAGGAATTTTGGTGTTTTTGCCGCTGAAATTACTGGTGACTGCAACAAAGTCAGGAAGCTCATTTGTCATTGGGCCTAATTGCATAACGATGGTCCACACTGAACCTGTCGGCAATCTGTTGATGTGAGCAGCAGCATAATATTCAAAATTGACCGCTTTTGGTTGTTATTAACATTTACTTGGACTTTTGTTTTCCTTACTTTCATTACATTTAATTGTAGATTACTTGATATACTTAAATACAGAGGTGGGAAGTAACAAAGTAGAAGTACTTTGTTACTGTACATAAGTAGATTTTTTTTTTAGGTATCTGTACTTGAGTATTTATTTTTCTGGCCACTTTGGACTTTTGCTCCCTACATTTTTTGTGTAAATATCTGTACTTTATACTCCTTACATTCTCAGAATTGACTCGCTACTTTTATCAAACTAAATATGACACGGATGTGACAAAGCATAAAAATACATTCCTTCATTCACTGTGGAATTAGAAAATGGAAACTTTTATGGTTATCCTTAGTTAAATTAGTATTGTTTCATTCATGGTAAAAAAAAAAAATGCAGGTTTAATTTTTACTTTTGTACTTTATTATTGTTAGAATTGTATTTTTTACTTTTACTTAAGCAAAGCAGTTGAATCAGTACTTCTACTTTTACAAGAGCATTTTTTCAGACAAGTAACTGTACTTATACTTAAGTGCAGAATTTGAGTACTTGTAAGATAAGATAAGATATTCCTTTATTAGTCCCACTAAGGGGAATTCAAGGTTTACAGCAGCAAGATTATAGTGCAAAGCAGACAAGAGCAAAAAAGAGCAAAATCAATGCATACATATGTGTATGTGTTTGTGTGTGTGTGTGTGTGTGTGTGTGTGTGTGTATATATATATATATGTATATATATATATGTGTGTGTGTGTGTGTGTGTGTGTATTTACAAATCAAAAATTCTATAAATAATTCCATAAATACTATATACAGTTGTGCAAATTATGATGAAGGATAAGAGATACTCATAAGTACATTTATACACACATATCTATACACACAATTATATATATAGACATGCATATATATTATACACATGAATACAGATTATTGTACTGTTGATTGGATGGTTTATTGCACAGATTATTTGGGACAGTTTTCGTTGCCACCTCTGCTTATGTACAGTAAATACTAGATACTTTAAGACTTTAACTTGAGTAGCATTTTATTTTTTTGAATTGAACTTCCACCAAAGTAAGTTTTTATTGATAGGATACCAAGTGTGACTTTCCAGTACTTTATACAACATTGAGTGAATGTGTCCTCCTTTGTTCTGTGCTGTGGATTCCATCTCATACCAAGCCTGCATTTCCTGATAATCACCAGAATGTGAAATAGAACAGAAAAAATAAAAAGAAAGAAAGATAATTTCTTCAGCAAGTTACTCATTCAGCTCCTAAGGCCCTGGTATCAACTATATTTGAGATGATTTGAGTGATAGCGCTCCAGTCACAGCCCTGCGGCGGCGCTGACCAAAGTGTTGATATTTTGGGTTCTGTTTGTGTCATGAATGAGTCACTTTTGAATTGTATTTATTTCAGTACCGATACCTCACTTTATGCCTATGTAGCGCTGACATCATGGCTGTGATAGATATTTGTCTGAATGCAGACCGGGTGCATGAGTCTGAATGTGAGAAATAGTGAGATAGAAAATCTGCAGGATCACACAAAGGTATCAGCGCCTCTCCAATGCAGTTTCATCATCTGTTACTGTCGTCATTTCATACTCTTCTACACAGCAAAGCACAGATATGAGAAAGGAAACCCCCAACAACACACACAGCTTTGCTTCATAAATTTAACCCTTAAAGACCCAGTGCTACTTTTGTGGCAATACCCAAATTAATTTTTCTCTACTTCTACCTTTCTTAAATGATTTATCACCATTTTCTTTTTAGAATATTATGCTCTATATTTTGTATTTTTGGAGTAAATCATGTATTTTCTTATATTTAATTTACTAATCGTGTAGATGTGCATGAAAACTCAGTAAATTCAAAGGTAATTATATCAAAATAGAGAAAAAATTTTGAAAAGTCTTTGCATTAATACCAGACATATCCCAAATGAACTTGATAATAGGAGGGGATTTTAAAATTACACTTGATCCATATCTTGACAGATCTTCAACTAAAGCTATTCCAAAAAACAATTAATCTGAATTCCTAAACACATTCCTTAAAAACACAAATATATTAAACATATGGAGGACCATGAACCCCTCAGGCAGGGATTATTCATTCTACTCCTCAGTACATAAATCATGTAGTACAATTGACTATTTCTTAGTTGATGCTAAACTGATACCCTTCACAAGAAGTACTAAATATCATAACATTGGAATTTCAGAGCATAGTCCCCTCACCTTTTCATTATTCTTAGAAGACATCTCAACACCATATAGGACCTGGAGATTAAACCCTCAGTTACTGGCTGAAAGTAAGTTCTGTGAATATTTGAAAACTCAAATAAAGCAATATTTTGAAACTAATGATAACCCAGAGACAACTTTTTCCATTTTATGGGAGGCCTTTAAAGCATATCTTAGGGGGTGTGTAATATCATTTGAAGCCGCAAGAAAGAAAAATAATAGGACTAAAACAGAGGAATTAGAAAAAAAAGATTCAACAATTGGATGGAGAGAATGCCCTTAACCCTTCTCTTCTTTACATAGGAGAATAACAAATATGAAGTACGAATATAATCAATTACTTTCTACAAAAATAAACAAAGCATTTCTATATACTAAACAAAAATATTTTGAATTTGGAGACAAGCCACATAAATTACTAGCACGGCAACTTAGGAAAATGGAGAATGACCGAACGATAAACAAAATCAAGAGTGACAACTAGACCATATTGACAAAACCAAGATATAAATGACAAATTCCTACAATTTTACTCAAACTTATACACAGCTAAGAGCTCTTCACAATCTTCAACTATGATGGAACTCGTTGACAAATGTAATCTCCCTAAAATTAGTGAAGAGAAATGTGGAAATCTCAACAACGATCTTACCAGGAATTCAAAAAGCGATCACATCACTAATGAGTGGGAAAGCCCCAGGACCAGACGGGCTTCTAAGTGAATTATACAAGAAATTTAACAACTTACTTTCACCATACTTACACAGGTTGTACCAATCAGATGGCATCTTACCACCAACTTTGACAGAAGCAACAATCACAATGATATACAAGAAAGGCAAAATCGGTCTGAGGATGGACAGTTTTAAGTCCGTGGTGGAGAGGAGGACGCTAAACAAACTGATTTCCATCATACTCCTAGCCCCCACACCAATCGATAAACTAACTATAATTGTAACCCTATCATACACAACTTAATACATATATACAGACAGATTAAGTACCATTTTGGTCTTAATTTGATATCTTTTGCTCTCCCCATCACAAGAAACCCCACATTTATTCCATCCAATTTAGATAAAACATTCTGTACATGGAAAACGCAATATCCGAGATCTATATATTGAGGGTAAATTTGTCACCTTCACACAACTACATAAGAAATTTAACCTCCCAAATAGCAACTTTTTTAGGTATTTACAAATCAGAGATTACATACGAAAATATTTGCCTGGATTCAAAGTCCATCAATAATAGACAAATGCCTCCAATTATCACCATATCATAAACACTGTATTTCCTACTTATATAACATTTTATTAACAATATCCTCCCCATCCTCTTAAAGATTTAAGACCAGCTGGGAAAACAAAAATGGGTATCCAGATTCCAGAAGAAGTACGGGAAGAAAGCCTTGAACAAATATATACATGTTCAAATAATACTGCCTCATACAGTTCAAAATAATACATAGACTCCATTTTTCCAAAACAAAACTACATTGTATATACTTAAACATATCACCTACATGTGACAATTATCATTCTTCAGATGCAGCTCTTTTACATAGTATTATAGTATGCCCTAAAGTTGCATCTTTTTGGACAAATATATTCAAAAGTATCTCAGAAATCATTAACATCCAAATTGAGCCAGAATCCCTGTTAATTGTCCTAGGTGTTTCTGAAACTTTAAAAAAAAACAAAACTTACCTCTGCTCAACAACAACTCCTCTCTTACTGCCTCATTACAGCCAAAAAATTACCATTAATTCATGGAAAGAAACAACAACAACTCCTTCCTCCAAACCGTAGCTACATGATATAACCAGTGCTTTACACCTGGAAAGAATTAGATATATCATAAAAGACAAACTTGATCAGTAAATAAGGTTGGGTAACCTCTCATTGCATACTGTGAACGCAGAAGCTTTTAAACTATCTCTTGTAAACGAAGCTCTTAAATTAATATTTGATCAAGTCTTCCACATTGTTTTTCAATTAGAAGAGGGATGAGTCAGTAAAGGATAGGGATATGGTAAAGGGTAAAGATGGGGGGGTCAGTGTTCACGAGGTACCCTGTCTGTTATCTTGTTTTGTTTTGTGTACTTTAAGACGTCAACCTCGATGGTGTTTCAAGTCTTTGGATGTAATCCTGTCCTACCTGTATCTGTTGTATAATTATGAGGAATACAAATCCTATGTCTCTGTACTTCTTATTTATTTTTACTTTTTAATTATTATTATTTTTCATTTTATAATTTTTTTTTTAATTTTTTTTTTGGAGAGGGGTATAAACGGAAATGTCAGATATGTATGTATAAATCATTTTGGATTAATAGAAATATTTGAAGCAAAATAGAGAAAAAAGGAAGAAAAAGTTACTTTATCATTAAAGATATTGCTAACTGAATGTAAAAACAAGTGTCTCCATCCACGGTCATTGATCCAACTCCATGGGTTTTACTGCTGAATCAATGCTGAAGAACAGGGGTGTCAAATTCATGTTAGTTCAGGGGCCAAATTCAGCCAAATTTAGTCTGAAGTGGGCCGGACCGGTAAAATAATAATAATATAATTATATAGAAATAATGTCAACTCCAAACTTTCCTTACATGATAAAAACATTTACATCTCCAAACTGTCCTTTAAAACAATGTGAATAACATGAAAAACTTTAAATTTCTTAAGGAAAAAGAAGTGCAATTTTAACAATACTTTTTTATTTACACATGTTGATTACAACTTAAAGATCACAGTGGATCTACAAATACACAAAACATTTAGTAACTGGCAAAATATTGTCAAAATTATACTTACTTTTCTTAAGACATTTCAGGTTTTTCATATTTTTCCAGGTTATTTATGTTTTTTTTTGTAAGAGGATAGTTTGTCTTGTGTAAATACAGGGAAATTACATAAAAATATTTACATTTACGTAGAGGAAAAATTTGGATTTGTGATTATTTATAGGTTATTATGATAATATTTTTCCTGGTCTGTCTGTGTTACCTGAAATACATTTTTTGTGAATGTTATTTTTGCATTTCACAAATTCATCCCAGATTGGAACCTTTGGTGGGTCACATTTGGCCCCCGGGCCGCATGTTTGACACCCCTGCTATAGAGATGACGATGTTTCCATGGTAACTACTGGACTGGAGTCTTTGAATATCCAAATGAGTCATATTTGATGACCATGAAAAGATGAATAACTGCATTTTACACCAATTTCCTTCCATGTATTGATAGAATTAGTGGATCAACAGGTATTAAACAGTTTAGATCAGTAGATGGTTTGTGTCACTGGTGGCTGTTTGGGTCTTTATGGATTAATTCAGGATAAAGTATGGCTGAAACATTCATCTCTTCATCACTTCATCAGGCTTTTAATGAACAAGTGGAAGTCTCTTGTACAAATTTTACAACCCAGCTGATAAAAAAAAAAAAGATAACAAGTCGCTGGTATCAATAGAACAATGCCTGCATGTGTGTAGGTGTGTTTTTTTTGTCCTTCAATTCCATGATGAAGTGTAAATGCTGTAACAGCCCAAACGTTCCAGTCTGCATATAATAACAAAGCTAAGCGGTGGAAGAGTTCTGCACCGTCCCCAGAGAGGTGGGAGGAGGGTGGGGGCGCACACAATGAAGAGCTGGATGACGCAGCTGAGAGAGGAAAGGGAGGGAGAGAGGGAGGGAGAAGTAGACGGAGCAGAATCCTGAACAAGGAGGAGGAAGAAGAGGAGGAGGAGGAGGAGGAGAAAGGAGAGCGCGTAGGCAGAGTGCGTGGGAAGGAGATGCTGCATATTCAGCTTTCCAGGGTTTTCTCCTGTTCTTTTTCTCTCTACTTTTATCACCTTCTTTTTTTTTTTTTTATCCCCCATTCATCTCGTTCTGCCCAATCTATATCTGTCTCACTCATTTTCTTGTTGTCCTTCCTCTTCATCACCAGTCTTCCCCTCATTTCAGATGTTTTAACATACCCTGTCAGCTCAGATTATTTTGTCATGTGTTACCCTGGTGTATTTCTACATGCATAATCTCCATGTATAATTTTATATGCACATTCTCCATGTCTATTTTTTATATGTATAGTTCTATGTGTAGATTCTTCATGTAATATTCTTAATGTATAATTTCTTTGTGTATATTTTCTGTGTATATTTGCCATGTCTAATTCTATATTTGCATTCCCTATGTTTACTTCTCTATGCAAACTAGCTCATGCTCATGTATATTTTGTGGATATGGTGTTTTCATTTTTTAGCAATCTTTCCATGTATATCTGTGTACACATAATGAACTGTATATGAACAGTATTGAATATTGTGCATGTATATGTAATTAGTATCATACATAGAGTGCATAAGATTGAAATAAACTAATAAACTAAACTAACTTAAGGAAAATAAGGTCAATTTTAACAATAATATGCTTCAGTTGATCATTTATTATTTTTGTGCATTATATCTTACAGATCACAGTGGATCCATATATACACCATACATTTGGTAACAGGCAGAATATTGTGAAAATTACACAGACTTCTCATAAGACATTTCAGGGTGTTCATATTTGTTCATGTTATTAATGTTTTTGTGAAATAATAGTTTGTTTTAGTGTAAATACAGAAAAATTTGATGAAAATGTTTACATTTACAAAGAGAAACATTTGGAGTTGTGAGTATTTATAAGTTATCATGATCATATATTAATAATCTGACCCATTTGAGACTGAATTGGTCTGTACACGAAACCTGAACTAAAAGAATTGTTATTAATTTAAGTAAAATTTTTGCATTTCACAAATGTATCCCACTTTACCACCGTATATGGAGTGCATATGCTCGAAATAAACTGATAAACTAAACTATTCTTTTTAACCCACAGGTACATTGTGTCATTGTTCCTTAAGTGATGTCGTAACACCTATTACCTCTACTGCTTATGGCCTGCATTCCAAGAAGACAAATGGCAAAACTACAGTACCTTGTGCCACTGTTTTGCTCTTTAATTTGTGTGCTCTCTCTTCACTTTATGAGCCAAAGCCTGCTAAGTCAATATCATTTCCCACTTATGAGCTTTTGGCATCACATTTATTTAGCCTCATGAAAACGTGAGAAATGGAACAGCCGTCTAATCGTGAGCAAAGAGGAACCCGGTGAGTCATCGGCATCTCTCGCACATTTTAACGACGCCTGGAGCTGCTCTGCTAAAAGGCGAGGTGGTGAGAGAGAAGAGAGAGGCGGCGGGCGAGGAAGGGGAATGCGTAGGTGGAGGGGGAGCAGAGGAGCAGGTGGTGGTGAAGGGAAGGAGGGAAGGAGGGGGGAGGAGGGGGTTTCCTCAGAAACATCCCTGAATACTGAGCATCTCTCTCTCTCTCCGACAGGCGTCTTATGTTGGAAGGTGGGGGCTGGAGGGGATGTGGAGGCAAATACGTGTTCATTCATGTGTGTAAGGCAGACCTTAAATGTGAAATGTGGGTGGGTGTTTGAAGCAAGGGCATAAAACAGGGAACACCGTCGCCATCACTATTTGTGGTTCTAGATGGAATGAGTAACAGTTTTGTTGTGAATGGAGCAGCTTGAATATGTTTATTTAGCAGATTATTGTAAGTACATTTACCAAACACCAACAAATACCGACTGTGAGATCATCCCACTATAGAGAAATCCCAACATCTGTATTAATATGCTGTTATTTTTGGTGGTATATCAAACATCAGTCCTCATGTTCTTATAAAACACATTCAGAGTGTGGGGTTGCTGAATAATTGGGACTTTTCTGTGTCTACAAGGTCACAAATGTAATCCCTGCACCAGATGTTTTATCCATCAGTAGCCCTGAGAGAACCACTGACCAACCATCTGGTCTTTCTTTTTTTTTTTTTTTTTAACCACTGCAAAATGTAAATAACCAATTTCTTTAATATACCCGAGGGATGCGTGGGATTTCCTTCACCTGTAGGTCAGAGATGTGAGATGGATATGTGAACCGCCTCAAAGGAGATTTTGCTGGGTCTAGCTCAGAGAATGACGTAGATGCACTTACAAAAGGAAACCCCTCTGCAAGGTCCCAATTGGCTGACGGCTCGTGTGTCTGTCCCGGGGATTGGCTGGCGGATAATGAGAGCAGTGATGAAGAGCCGGGGTGATGCAAAAGAGTGAAACACCGAGGGAAAGGCAGGCGGGGGAAACCATAGCTGTCCCCATTCTTTCACAAAGCCACGGCGCTGAATGAATGGATGCTGATTTCCACTGCAGTGCTCAGTCTGCAGTCTATCCGTGTGAAGTGTAAAGTGATGTGTGTTAAATCAGTAGACTGACAGTTATTACACTGAGGCGATTACTTTTTCTGTTGTAAAAACTGTATTTTCTGGAGCGAATGAATGATATGAAATGATAAACCTTGATTCTGGGAAGCACTGACTATTGAACAGTAGAGGTGTGAAAAAAATATCAATACAGCAGTATATCATGATACTTTGACCTCCAATATAATATCAATATTTCAACCCTTAATATCAATTTTTTGGAAAAACAAAAATAATAATT
>JAPTGZ010000019.1:29292632-29303996 GCA_029814645.1 Fowleria isostigma
ATATTGGTAAACTTGCACTTCAGATATTTCAAAATGTGCATATTTATTCAGGTTATTTATGTTTTTTGTGAAATGATGTTTATTTTAGTTTTAAATACAGTAAAATGACATATAAATATATTTACATTTACAGAGAGAAAATCTGGGAGTTGTGAGTATTTCTAGGTTATTATGGCTGCACTTTACTGATCCGACCCACTTGAGATTGAATTGGTCTGTACATGGAACCTGAACTGTGTCATTTTTGGATTTTATAAATTCCTCCTGCGGGCCGGACCGGAACCTTTGACGGGCCGCATTTGGCCCCCGGGCCACATGTTTGAGACCCCTGATGCAACGTGTGCCATGACTCCTTATATTTGACTTTTCTCATCCAAAAATCTTTCAGTTTAGAACCAGATAGAAACAAAGACCAGAGCATGGAGAAACATTCATTTGGGAAGTGACACATATGTCACACTGGGTCCTTATGGGTTAACACATAAGTCGATCTGAAAAAACCTGAAGTCACTAATGTCCTCGTACACAGTATAGGACTCAGCCAATAGAGATGTTGAATGTTATTGTTTATATCCAGTAATCGCGCACATGCTCAGTACGCTGGAGGGCAAGAGTGCCGCTCCTGCAAATAACAAAACTTAGCCAAGCAACCACTGTCATCATCATTATAGAAACATCTGCTCGTCAATATGTCTATACTAGTAATTGTGAGCGTAATTACAATTTTAACATACATCTATATTGGCTTTATTTTGGAGCTTTGCCCTTTGCTTTTGCACAATTACTAGTGTTAAAAACTTTAAGCATGTCTGGAAAGAGATACTTAAGTACACGCTGATGTCATCTATCATCCTTGCAGTAAGGTTGCCACAATAGTAGCATTGGGTCTTTATGGACAAAGTAACAATAGAAATACAATTTTTGATCATGTGTAAAGGGTAAACTTTTTCTAGTAGCAGGTGGTAGGCTACAGGATTTTGAGAGTGCTTGATGTGTGAAGGCAAATTAGAGACCCGAGAAGGAACTGTGAGGAAATTAAAGGTCTGGAAAATATAAATGCTTCAAGCAATGAGCCGGTTATGACTAGAGGATGGCAATTTTCCACACACCAAAAGTGCACAAAAAAGTACACATATCAACCAGTACGCGTAATCATCTGCTGCATTACAGAATTTGAGTATACTCTACGTCTGTGCTGCAGATAGACGCCGTCACAGCAGCATTTTTGGGGCGGCTTTCTTGACTGTGAAAACTACATTTCCACCTGCGAGATATGGTCAAGCACTGCTAAGTGTGCATCAAGGGGGAGAATTGAGGCTCTGCATTGGTAAGAGAGAAAGAGAGCCATCCAGAGAGAGCGAAGCTGATTGAAGTGCTGACCTTTTGGTGGTACTGTGTAAAGAGGGGGCCTGCAGACTCTCAGTCAGCTGTCAGATACTGCATCCAGCCTGGTAGTGGGAGTAGGGCCCTGACACTATCCTCCCACCACTCTGCCCTGTTTGTGTCATCCATCCCTCCATTCTTACAGCCTTCCATTCCACACAAACACCCACCCACCAAATACACATCACATACACACACACACACATATACAGAGCCAGGCACCGCCGCAAATACTCCCCCAGACGCAAACATCCACACAAACACAAACATATTTCAGCTTGTGCCAGCTAGGTAACATTTCTACAAATAGCAGTGTGGGCATTTGGGAGAAAATTGCAAAGCCGCAAACACAGCCTGCTGTAGGGGTGAGATAATCAGCTTTGTGGTAACAGCAAATGGCCCCTGAGTGGCAAGGCAGGTAATCATTGCACTGAGTGTTTTTGTGGGAGAGGGGAAGAGTGCTTTCTGTCCTTCGGTGTGTGTGTGTGTCTGTGCATATTTACACCGAAATGAGCCGCCAATTCAAAGACATGCAGGTATAAAAACTACAACTACTATATATGCTTAGCGCTATACATAAAAATAAACCTCCAAATATACATGCGCCGCTTATAAAATCTGCATAAATAGTGAGTAAAACAAAATGATTTGATGCAGCCGGTAATGCTGCTTTTTATTGATTTCTTTTCTTGTTAACCTGGGCCGTTTGGATGCAGAACTAAAGAGGCGCAAAATGGTCTCTGTTGTGTTCAAAGCTGCTCTTCCACTTTCTCGAAGGAGCCCAGGTGGGGCACATTTGCATAAGCGGCGAAAAACATGTTGCAGATTTACTTAAATCGTGCTTGGAATTACTCCATATCCCCAGTCTGTTTCCAGTTTTGCAGTGCTTCGATGATCTTCATTCAATTACACATTACCAAAGAAACACATCCACTCTTCCTTTTATTTGATATTCAAGTCTCTAATTAGCAGATTAAGAGGTATCATGCACATTTCTACAGTAATATGCATAAATGAAGACTAAAGGATTCCATAGCTGTCAGCAAAAGGACTGCAAGCAGAACAAAATCTACCCTTGAAGGAACGCTGAATAAAGAGAGTGAACACTGGGTATGTGAGAAAATGTGAGCATGACGTGAAGCCGGCTTCGGTTGGGAGAGATGTGTAAAATATCTGTCCTGCTGACAATGGGGATTGTGGCTGTTTGGCATTCCAACAAGAGGTGTCACATGCTAGAGGGTTCAACAGAGTGCATCATCTGGGTGGGACCCAACCTGTGTGCGCAATCTGAGTAAGCGTTTAAACCATACTGTGTACGGATCTGGTTTACAGGCAATGAATGCACGGGCACACATGCTGTTCCAGAGTAGGGTCATACTAAAAGGTAAGGCAAGGACATTCAACACATTCATACAGTGGCGACTGAAAGCAGGACAAGAGAAAGTCGTCCTTGTAGACAGAATGTACAGATCTATGTTTAGCCGTCATGCTGATACAGAAGCTCATTTCAATCTGTTCAAAGTTTTCTATTTCTTATGCATTTCTCAGAGATTACTACCTGCAGTCGCGGAAAAAAAATATTAGATGTTCAAAAGTCATCAAAAACATTGGTTGTAGAAACAAGTACTAACTCCTGTGCATATCATTTGACTAAAACAGACAGAAAAGCAAACATGAAATTCCTAAAAGCACTGTTTTTGTCAGTACAATGCCATAGATATTAATGTAAGAACTTAAGTGATTTTGGTTTTTATCAAGAAAACCATGAAAAATGGACAGATATCAGCTCTTAAATTAAACTACTATGAGATATTTTTGTTTGTTATCATTATATTTGTCCAAACAAATGTACCTTTACTTGTACCAGACATTAAAATTAACATGAAATTGAAGTAAACATAGGATAGGCTAATAATTTATTCTGTGACTGTGTGTAACGTTTCCTGCTTCCACCAGAGGTCTCAAACATGTGGCCCGGGGGCCAAAACGGGCCCATCAAAGGGTGCAATGCAGGTTGCATTAGTGAAATACAAAAATTACTTTGAAGATATTAACAATCAAGGATGTCAAAAATAAATTTAGGTCAATTTGATCTAAAGTGGGTCAGAGCAGTAAAATACTATCATAATAAACTATAAATAATTAAACCCACACATTTTTCTCTTTGTTTCAGTGTAAAAAAAAATTACAAAAAAAGTTTACATTTGCAGACTAGTCTTTTGCAAAACATGTGAATTAAGTGCAATTTTAACTATTCTGGCCATAAATGTTTTGCAAATTTATTGACCCACTGTGATCTGTAAGTTGTAATGAACATGAGAAGGTTAGGCAAAATAACGGCATGAATTGTTAAAATTGTACTTTCTTCCTTAATAGATTTTATTTTGTTCATGTTTTTCACATTTTTAAAGGATAGTTTGTAGATGTAAACATTTTGATAATATATTTTTATGTTTTTCACTCTAAAACATAAAAGTTAGACATGCAAATTTTGGATATATATATATAATCTTAATGATCCAGCTGACTTCAGGTCATATTGGGCTGAATGTGGCCCCTGAACTACCATGATTATGATACCCCTGGACTCCGCCCACCACCTGCTGTGCTCGGAGCCACCTGAGGTGACAGCTGGGAACCAACGCTAACAGTGCTACCAGCTGAATGCCTCTAATCCTGGCCCAGACATTTGACTCTTCCCGAACTCTGCTCCCTTACTTCAGATGACGTCCGATTGCTCCACTGTCCTTTTTGAGGCTTAGTCATCTTCAGGATGATTGCAATTTTCCTGTCCTGAAGAGCACACACTCTTTCCTCTCGTCTTGTCTTCTGTTCAGATCCGTCAGTCCCATGTGATCTGTCAGGGGGGGTGTTTTTTTTCCCTGCCTCCTGGGACTCTTTCACACACATTTTCCTGTGGACCGTCTTTAGTTGCCCCCCCTCCCCTCATCCAGTAGATGTTTCCAAAACATCTCCTTGGATGTGTCTGGACACGTGAGCATGCATTCACACTTGAGAGCATACTCACTGCACACACACACACACACACACACACACACACACTGATCATGAAAGTGCAGTGAGTTACTTGTTGCCCTTTTAATTGCATGGTTAGCACAGGTGCGGACCCTGTTATATACCGGTGTATATGTACACATGCTCAAACTCAACACACCAAAAGAGGAATTGAGTGTAAATAACACCAGAGGAGCACCTCCCAGTTGTCGTTCCTTCCTTGTGAGCGATGTAAAAACGTCCGTGTCATTGTTCACTGCCTGTGCTCTTTTGAAACTTTCCAGCTAGCACACATTTTGTTGAAATCTTAGTCATGGCGTAACATTTCCTGAAAACGGATGCAATGAAAAAATAATTGCTCTAATTATGTCATCACTTGAGACAAAACTAATTTACTTTATTCCCCTGTCGTAACTGGCATGTGGTGTGATGTTGTGGAGAGTAAGCTTCCCTCATACATTTTTTTTTTAATCCTGTCACTTTTATTGGACTATGATATGTTTGGAAGAAATTCACCTACATTCACATACAGTAGCGGAAAAAATTACTAGACCATCAAAAGTCCTCAAAAACAATAGTTATGCAATCAAGTAATAACTCCCATGTGTATCATGTGACTAAAACAGACAGAAAATAAAACATGGAATGCATAAAAGCACTGTTTTTGTCAGTACAATGCCTTAGCTATTGATGTAAAAACTTGTGTGATTGTGGTTATTATCAAGAAAACCATGAAAAATGGATAGATATCAGCTCTGAAATTAAACTCCCTGAGCTACTTTTATTGTTATCATTATATTATTTTTACCAGGAGTTAAAATGAACAAGTAATGAAAGAAAACACAAGCTGATCTATTAATATTTTCTGCAACTGTATAATATGCAGAACATAAAATAAGTTCCTCAAAATTACCCAATGTAAAATATACCTTTAATGGCAAAACCAATAACCTTTTGCTGTTACATGACAATAGTATATGCCTTTTCTCACTGTAATACAATATTTTATAAACTAGTTATTACTTTAACGAGGAAATTGTGTCACACTTCAAACTTTCTTTTTGATTTTTTGGCTGTTTTTTATTATACAAATTAGGGCAGGGGTGTCCAGCTTAATCTAGCTCAGGGGCCACATTCAGCCCAGTACAAGCTCATGTTTCTCCAGTAAAATAATAACATATAAATGATGTATGTACATTGTTTTAGTGCAAAAAAAGTTAATGTACAATGAAATGAAAATGCTTATTTTTAATATAAATTATTATTTGCTTTTGCTTCTAGCCTGTTCCTTTTTGGTTTTGTGTTTATTATGATTATTGTACTAAGTACAACAACTGATGTACAAACCAAAATAAACCATTCATTCATTCATTCATTCATTCATTCATTCATTCATTCATTCATTCATTCATTCATTTTCCAAAAAATGTGACAAACCTGAAATACCTAAACCAGGGATCTCAAACCTATGTTATTTCAGCGGCCACATCTAGCCCAATATGACCTAAAGTGGGCTGGATCAGTAAAATGTTAACATAATAATAGGTAAATAATGTCAATTCCAAAATTTGTATGTCTATGTTTTAGAGTGTAAAAAGTACAAATATTTTATCAAAAATGTTTACATCTACAAACCACCCTTTAAAAAATGTGAAAAACATAAACAACCATGATCAAAATTAAATTTAATAAGAAAACAAGTGCAATTTTAGCAATTTACTCTAACATTTTTTTGCCTCAGTTTCTCATTTTCACATGTTCATTACAACTTACAGATCACAGTGGGTCTACAAATTAACAAAACATTTAATAACGGCCAGAATATTGTTAAAATTGCACTTAAATCTCTTAGACATGTTCATATTTGTTCAGGTTATTCACATTTTTTGTAAAAGGCTAGTCTGTAAATATTAACAGATAACATTTTTGTGTAATCTTTCCTTTTTTTTTTTTACATTAAAATAAAGAGGAAAAGTTGTGCTTTTCATTATAGTTTATTGTGATAGTATCTTACTGATCTGACCCATTTTAGATTGAACTGACCTAAAATTATTTTCACATCCTTGACTATTGATATCTTCAGTAAAATTTTTTATTTCACTAATTCATTCCGTGGGCTGGATTGGAAGCTGTGGTGGGCCGGTTTTGGCCCCCGGGCCACATGTTTGAAGCCCCTGACCTAAACCTTCTTAAAAAAAATAAGTGCAATTTTAACAATATGACTTATCATTTATACATCTGAATTACATATTATACTGGAAATACACAAAACATTTAGTAACAGGCAGAGTTTGGACCTAAAATGACTGTTAATAACTTTAACGTTATTTTTTCACTTTGCAAATTCATCCCGAGGACCAGACTGGAACCTTTGTTGGGCCGGTTTTGGTCCCCAGGCCATATGTTTGACACCCCTGAATTAGGGATGTTTATCTCAAGGATCAAGCACCAAAAACCCCCCATAAATCTATGTGCCATGCTTTTCTAGCTGACAGTCCACGTCCTCCCCTCAACCTTCACCGGCCCATTTAATCCCCCTTGTGCTGTGTGACTGTCTCTCCTCTGTCCACAGTGACTGACAACAACTCATCGTGGCTTCATAGTCACAAGCTTTTCCACTGAGGCCGCATAGGAAAATATGCTAACAAGCTAGTTTCTACCTAGGACACCCAAAGATGGCAGAAATAACTCTATTAACGTGCATGGACCAGCTCTGACACAGTCTGGATTCCAATGCTGAGGTCTCAAAACACCCTGTGGGCGGGGGGGGTACATGCAAATATAAGACGTCAGAATGGGAATCAAAGTGATGCTGGAGCATAGATTACATTTGTCAACTTGTCTCTATCTATTTTTAACATTAAAATAACTACTATAGATTTTTTTTTTTTTTAACCATGTGATGTGATTTTTTTAAAGTTATTTTCGGAAGTCGAAGTCAGAAAAAAAAAGCTGTCACTAATATGATATTTGTACTATTTTCTTTAATCGTTAATGTATTTTATGTATTTATTTATTTTTTAAATTATTATCATTTCCTTAATTTTCCTTCTCTATTATTATTTAAAACTCTTAACTGTCTTTTTGTTTTTGTTCTCTCATTTTTTGTGACCCTTCTGCTTATTAGACTGTTAATTTCATTTTATTTTTTTATTCCTCCTTTTGTCTCCACCTGAATATGCCCAAAATAATCAGTACATACACACACTCACACAAATTCACTTGTAAATATCCCTCTGTATGCACTTGCCTTTGTTTTGTTTAATGTTTATTAACTATTTCGTCTGGTCTTTTGTCTATGAATTAGTATGTCAGATGTCTTGTATTGTCTTGTATTTTTTTGTTGTTGTTGTTGTTTGTCTAGCACTAAAAAAGATTTTTAAAAAGTCAGTCTGCTTTATGATCAGTCAATCCAAGTTTATAGGAAATAAGGCACATAAGTCATATTTGGTGCATACGATGTTAAAAATAAGTAACTTCCTGTTAGTGACTGAGTTCCGACTGGAGTTCAGAAATGCCTGTGTAGATTCCTCTTTCTTCGTCTATTTCCATGTCCCCTCTTAATCTCTCGGTCCCTTCCACCTTGGATTTTCCAGCCTCACAGCATCTGGGGCAGCACAATGATGACTTACTGAAAACTAAATGTTAACAAATAGTGTTGCACATGAGGTCATTTATACCACAGAGGATCCAAATTGCAGTTTTTGTTATTGAGCCACCAGCTCTTGTAACAGTGCTTACGACTTCTCTGTCGCAACATGCAGTTCATGCGGCAATAGACTTTTGTTACATGTGTTTGAGTTCAGCCTAGGTCAGACATTCTCTGAATGCAGCTACTGACCGACCTCACACGAGACGTTTAGGAGGTGGGGTTGTTCCATGACTCCAAATAGAGAGCACGAGAACTTCTGAATGGCTATTGAAAGGTCAAATGCACAGATTCCACACAGAAGAATTTGTACATACACAAGTTATTTTTAAATTCAGCTCTAAACATGGAAAAAATCATAAGAATGATAAATGTAGAACACAAGCAATGACCCTCAACTTGGTGACATGCACTATCTTAATTTTTTTTTTTTTATTTAATATTCTTATTAATATCCAGCTTCAAAATGCAATGTGTTTGGTAGAATGATGTTTGAATGCACTCTTAAAGAAGTGATATTTTGCTTTTTTAAATGGAATTATGCATTTTAAAACATTTCCCTGTGGTCTACGTAAACTGTAAATGCTATGCTTGGGTCTGAATTCTTCATTAATTCAACTCCACAAGTCCATGTTCAACACTTTTTCTGGGTAATGAAATGAGAAAGTGCTGTCCCTTTAAATGCAAACGAGCCACTTCACTGTTGTTGACCGTGCTGCTCTGTCCCACTGAGGCACTTGTGTTTATCAAAGGTGGCAAAAGTACGCACAGTCTGTATTTAAAGGCTCTCTTAGGAGAATTGGGATTCAGCTGTGTTTTTCCGGGACAAACACGACACTTCCCATAAGCACTAGTGACACCTGTCGTAAGGGCATACCTCTAGCCAGGACGCGTATTTGTTTTGGAGCTAATGAGCTAACAGTGGATCTTCTTTACAACTCTGCGTTTCTTTTTTCAAGACAACTACTAGCAGGATGCAAAGCAATGAGGTCATGTATGTGAATGTGTGAATGTTGAGGACACCGAAGTACACAGCGCTGTTGTTGGGCTTAGTGCTAAGTTAGCCGACCGAGCTAAAATGGCGAATGCTCATCTTCGCTACAGGACACCGGTTGTTTTACCTGGGTCAGCGGCGACAAATAGAACAGTAGATCTACACTGTGTTGATGGATTTATTTTCTGCGGGACAGACGAGCAATGTCCGGGTGGTTGAGCAGCTGAGGTGGAGGCTCGGACAGATAACGGCAGAGCTAGGTAATGGCTCAGCGGGTGTGTACTGAAGAACTGACCGTGACTGGGACATGCCAGCACAGACAGCCGGACGACTGCCAACCAAATATTTAATTTACAGACCCACATAGTGTCAGCAACAACAGGTCAATCAGCAGACCAGGTGAAATGTTCAGTAAGTACGCTAATGTTAGCTCCCTTCAGTCAAAGTGCAGGAAAAGCAACTGTTGTGCTAATAAGAGGAGATAAGGTACCCTGGCTCCCACATAAATACAATTACCCATTACCCACCCAGGCATGAAAACCAGTAATACACTATAAAATTGTTATAAAATTTTCTGATGAGCAGCGGCAGAACATCAGTCCAGTGTCCACTTTAGCAGTCCTATTAGCACTTCAGTGCTAACTGCTTCATGTGCATTCAAAGCGCTGTATTTTGCTGTTATAATGGTGTTATTCCTGAAGGACAGTTTAGTATCTAGGTCCCGACATCAACATTCAGTCATTTCAGTCTCGCCTTATGCAGCCCTTAGTTTGTGACTGAAACAGTGCTAAAAAAAAAACAGATTACTAACGCCAAAAAGCTAGCCGCGCAGCTAATGCATTAGCATTTACTAATTGTTTGCCTGATACCAACATCAACTATAGTCAAATCCCCTGTTCCAGTTCAAATGAATAAAGAACAGAATCATTCTCTACCTGTGTAAATGAAGAGAGACAACTCCACATCTGTTTTCATTTCTTTAACTCCCTTCATTCTCTCCATTGGTTAAATTAATGCCGACCTTTCCGGATGTTTTAGCCCGTGCTCTGTCACTCTCCTGTTTATCTTTGTGCTGTCCTTCTGTCAGTCCAGTTCCAGTGTCCACCATTACAACTAAATAAATCCAACAAATCCCTTCAGTAAACGGACAGATGTTCCATCTCACTGCTAAACTTTGCCAGTCGGCGTGGTGTTGTCATAGAGACATAACTCTGCCATAAATCAGTCCAGTCCTGTCAGGCCCAACCAGGGAGCCGAGAAATAGCATTTGGAAATAACCTATTTTAGCGCTGAAAATCTCATTTTAAATTGAGGTCTATGATCAGGCATCTGTAAAATAATGAGACTTTTTCAAAATCACTTGCAAACTCCTCACAGCAGGTTTAAGTAGAAGTACTTGTGTGTAAAGATACCCTAGTTAAAAAGTTGAAGTACTGATTCAACTCCTTTACTTAAGTAAAAGTAAAAAGTGCAACGTCGCAATTGTAATACAGTACAAAAGGAAAATGTAAAACTGCATCTTTTTTTGTCATGATAAAAATCATAAAAGGTTCCATTTTCTAATTCCACAGTGAGTGAAGTGACATATTTTACATACTGTCATGTCTGCTTAGTTTGAAAAAAGAATGAGTCTATTCTGAGAATGTAAAGAGTACAACGTACAGATATTTATGCACAAATGTAGGGAGTAAGAGTAAAAAGTTGACAGAAAAACAAATACTCAAGTAAAGTACAAATACCGAAAAAAATCTACTCAAGTACAGTAACAAAGTACTTCTAATGTATTACTTCCCATCTCTGCTGTTTGTAAATACAACCAACGACTGAATATTTTAGATAATGACCTCAAAGTTTGGATATATTTTCAGTATTAGGTACAACCACTGTTATGGCGTACTCAGGGAAATGTTCACAGGAAGTCTTGACCTTATATGGGCAAATGTCATGATGTAACTCGTTAAAGACATAACAAATCAAGAAGGAATTAAAACAGGTTGTAGAAATCCATTTGATATTTGTTCAAATGAATATAAAGCTAGTTCTGCAGCACCTGGAGGGTTCATAATCAAACTTTATGAACTATTAGGGTCCAAATGCACAAATAAATGTACTAAGACTAATAAAATGGGTTTAGCAAAATAAAACCCCTTTAACTAACTATAATCCCTTACAACTACATGTACAGGAGGTCCTCAGGTTACGAACGAGTTCCGTTCCTACGCAGGCGGTGTAACCCGAATTTCCGCGTAAGTCGGATTTCACCCTTAAATACCCCCCTGGCTTTACCGATGTTCGTCGGCGTCTCGCCTTTCTCCGACCTTTT
>JAPTGZ010000019.1:29320187-29332812 GCA_029814645.1 Fowleria isostigma
TCTATTCTATTCTATTCTATTCTATTCTATTCTATTCTATTCTATTCTATTCTATTCTTGTTTTTCCTGTCATGTTGTTGCTGTTATAACCCAATTTCCCAGTTTGGGATAAATAAAGTACTTCTATTCTATTCTATTCCATTATGGTATTGTAATATGGGGAAACACCTATAAAAGTCCACTGCACCCCCACTTCAAACTCCAAAAACAAGCAATTTGAATTATTCATAATTTGGTTATTTCGATCATACTAATATTTTTTCATAAATTCTAAACTATTAACTCTTTCCCCCATAAAGACAACATTTGACAACCCCCTCCATACCATAAATGATGTGTTTTGACACCTCATTATATCACTAAAGACGTGATTTGACAATCATTAAAATAGGTTCCGTTTTTTTCAAAATACAAGAAATGCTGTGATAGGTGGAGGTGACCACAACCCATACTAGGACAACCAATAGGATAAAATAACAATTCTTTTTCCTTTATTTATTTTTGTATTTGTTATTATTATATTTTTGCAGTTTTTGATTTTTTTTAATTTTTAAAAAAATTGATTTTAATTTTTTTTATTTAGTTAAAAAAAACCATTTAAAATAAATAATAATAATACAGTTTCACTGTTTTTTCCTGAAGTTTGCTGAAGTAGTGACAATTGTATCCACTGTAAAAAGAAGCAACACCAGAAAAACAAACTGTTCCATGGGTAGAACTAGTAACATATATATGGGTTGTTCCTTTTGGCGTTCAAGGGTGAAAGATTCAAAGCTCCCTGATTTGGTTAGTTACTCTAATACACAAATTTTATACCATGCAAGTCAGCTAACGTTACCAGCTAACATTCAAAATAGCAATGTTCGATACTACGGGTTTCCTTTCCAATTTAATAATGTAAAATTCAGGCTGGTATTGGCGATACTGATCCAATACCAGTACTTTGTACAAATATACTTAATGTCAGGAAAATCTTAAACAAAAAGTGTATTTTAAATCATAACTTCATAAAGGACACAGGACATGAGAATAATTATTGTTCAGTTATTAAGAACTATTATAAAAACTCGTATATTAATTCCCATTGAAAACATTCATATTAATTTACATTAAATAGAACAGAAAAATACGGAACATGTAGTACTTCAACAAAAGCTGGCTTATCGCCATTTACTGTAATATTATCTTCTGTGTTTTGTAATTTTTTTTTCCAAAATCAGGTATTTTAGAACATTTAATTTACAAATTATGTAAATGTTCATAAAAGTTTAAAGTAAAGTTAAGGATATTATATCAAAAATAGAGAAAACTGGAGAAAAACTTACTTTTTCAGTAAAATCTATCATTAACTGAACATAAACCCAGTGTTACCACCCACTGTCATTAATAATAATAATAATAATGATAATGATAATAATAATAATAATAATGGATTAGATTTATATGGCGCTCCTCTATTAAGGCATACTCAAAGTGCATAAACTACATTTGTATCCACAGCTGCTCTGGGGCACACTGATGGAAGCGTGGCTGCCAATCCGCGCCTATGGCATCATTCATACGCACCCACCATACACCAGTGTGAGTAGCTGCACCGGAGCCAAGGTGGGCGAAGTGTCTTACCCAAGGACACAACAGCACATGACTAGGACAGAGCAGGAACCGAACCGCCAACCTTTCAATTATTGGACGACCTGGTCTAAATCCTGAGTCACGGCCGCCTCCACCAACCTTTATGACATTGGACATTGAACATTTGACATGAGAGGACACTTTCTGCATCGTAGTTCAATAACCTGTTACAGCTGAAACATTATCAACAGTTGTTACTCATGGAAGGATCTGAACTATTGTCTTAGTTAAATCCAGGTAGTTACTTTTTTGTCCAGGTTGTTTATTTAACTCTAACTGATGCAGTAAGTGTCCTCTCATGTCTCTGATGTCAAAAAGATTGGAAAATGCCAGGACTGATTAGGATCATCAGATTTGTGACAGAATGGTTCAGGGAGAATGAGATATCATTTTACACATAGATATTTATCCTTCATAAAATCCAGACTTTAATTTGCAATGTGATGAAGACTTGGTGCAGTGGTTCGATTCTCCATCATCAAAAATAAAAAAAAAAATTAATGCAACTATGGATGAAAAAAATAGTATGAACCTTATTGTGACACTACATAAGCATCATGCGGCAAAAAATATGTCACAGTGAATGTCAACTGGAATCAAAACCAAAGGTGGTGCAGTCAGATTTTGTATGTGTGGCTTTTTTTTTTGGCCAGGCAGTGTATAAATGTGTATGTTATCATTTGATTCACTCTTTCTATACAATATCCTCAGTCTGTGTGGGAGCTCAGGGCTTTTACATGACTCTAGGAATTTTAGAACTCACTCCAAAAACAAAACAAAACAAAACATGTTTTCGGTAATCCTTTACTGGATAAAAACAGACAGAAAACAAAGCAGATGAACTCCGCCAGTCTGACTGAAGACATCCAGAGTAAATCAGGGGCTCTGAAACTGGACATTGGCAGCGAGGGTCTCGGTAAACAACCTGAACTTCACAAGGCTTTTGGCTTTTAGTCTGTGCTGCGTCTCCTCAGACTGATAATAAACATCCACCTCCTTCCCCGATGAATAAATCATGTGGAAACACACCACTGGCTGACACCTGGCTCCGAGAAGGTCTTAGCGCTCCGCTGACTGCACTTCTGGCCTGCGTTTAGATTATCCAGATGACCTTAATCACAGTTTGTCTTTGCTGCCTCGTCAAATGGGCCAAATGCCAGGGAGACGTCTTTAAGCTCCTTCTATAGGTGGAAAACCATTTCCACTCTGACTTCTCGAAGCGATGCTGTTGTAATCACCGAGGAAAAAGGAAGAGACTAAGACCTTCAGATAAGAGTGTCATGGATTTTTAAGTCTTATGACATTTAAAAGGCTGCTTTTGCAACGCTGCGTGGGAAAAGGTTGTTGAGTCGTGGCCTGAACGCTGTCAACTGAACTGGTCACTGGACTCAGGTGGTGCTTTTAAGGTAACTCGGCATGTGGGGAAACCATTAAGGAACGGCCACAAGGAGTTTTAAAGCTCCATTAATACAGTTGATTTTATAGGGCAGTCCCTCTCATTGTAGTTTTATCTGCAACTGCAGTTAAGGATACATAAATGTAACATAACTTCAAAGTTTGGTCTTATTTTAGTTTTTTTTTTGTATTTTTTTCCCTTTTTTTCCTTTTCTTTTTTACGACAGCATATAAGGGCCACATAAGAAAAACAAATCCCTTGTCACTATGAGAATAAAGTCATAATATTACAAGAATAAAGTCGTAGTTTTAAAAACCTCGTACTAGTTTGAGAATAAAGTTGTAATATTATGGAAATAGTCATAATATTATGAGAATAAAGTTTTTAAAAAATTTTAATATTTCGAAAATAAAGTCGTAATATTATGAGAATAAAGTCAAAATATTACAAGAATAAAGTCGTAATATTTCGAGAATAAATTCATAATATTACAAGAATAAGGTTGGTCCAGTTCAACAGAAGTGAAGTTGCTGCTTCACTTGTTGAGTTTGCTTTAACAGGAAACTCTGACATGAAATTAATTTCAAAATATTACGACTCATAAAAGTACAACACTATTTTCAAGTTTTTAAAACTACAACTTTATTCTCATAATATTACGACTTTATTCTCGTAATGTTATGCTTTATTCTCGAAATATCATTATTTTATTCTCAAAATATTACAACTTTATTCTCGTAATATTACAACTTTATTCTCAAAATATCATGACTTTATTCTCGTAGTGACAAGCAATTTGTTTTTCCTTATGTGGCCCTTACACGTTGTCGTACCACTGAACACCCTTAACTGTTAATATTTTTTCACTTTCGTCTTATCTGGCCAGATAAGACCACTTGACGGGCCGGTTTTGGGCTGCGGGCCTTACGTTTGACACCCTGGGTTTAGTATGCTCAGTTCATAACATGCCAAGTATGCAGACTTCTTTATGGGTCAGAGTCATTTAGTAATGTTGTGTGCGTAGCGCGGTGATGCTACATAAGGTGTGTCTGCCCCACTCACGGCCGCTCGGGGTGAATCAGGAGGAAATGGTGGCAGCAGAACAACAGCGGCAGGCTGAGTGCGTCGGGCATGGTTCATTTTTCTCCTGAGGCAGAGGGCGGCCCACTGGTGACTTTGATGGATAGGAATGCTGTTCACCCACACACACACACACGCCCACACATGTCCCACACACTCAAAGTCTCTCACACAACAGCTCACGCATTGTTGCACACACATGGACACACACAACCACATGCTTGTAGACGAACGCGCACACAGTCGCACACAGGCCGCTCTGTCCCACCAGATCTGATATCCAATGTGAAATGTTTACGACCCGCCCACACTGCCTTCCTCCCTTGTCAATAAACTCTTCCCAGAAGTATGTGTGATGCATTATCATGTACACGTCTGTGCATGGGGGTTGCTCTTACATCCTCCATCACAGGCTTATCCATGTGCATCCTGATATCCCCATGCAGCGCACAGAGAGGGGGGAAAAACATCCCAGATTTTAGGCCGCGTGATGATAAATTTGAGCATTAATGCAAGTCTTTTTTACCTAATCACACTGTGATTTGTCACATTAGCACAGATAGGATGAGGGGACGTACAGTACCAGCTACTGTGACTGAGCTTTAATCAAAATAAATCACAGGCTGGAACGAGGTCTTGACCAACAGCCAGACCTGTTTGACAGATACCGAGACCGCCTAGTGTAGCGTTATTCACTAAAGACAAAGACGCCACTTATTAACGAAACAATGTCAATCAGTGTTACATGAAGCAAGAGTTACAGCATTTACACCGCATCATGCTGTCAGCTTAACGACAAGACTAATTCGAGGAAACGGGGTCAGGGTGTACTGTATGACCCAGGCTGTTTTGACAGCCAGGGCTGCTGACGAACAGGCCGGACCGTCTCATGGTTCAAACGAGAACTTGACTTGGAAGTAGGGCTGCATGATATTGGAAAAAAAACTGACATTGCAAATTTTTTTTTTTAACCCTGCCATATATGTTGTGATTTTCCTTGGTTATTTTTTGTTGATTTTCTTCATTTGTGGTGATTTTCTTCTTTGTTTTGGTGAATTTTCTTCTTCAGTTTTGGTGATTTTCTACTTTGTTTCTAGTGATTTTCTTCCTTTTCTGTTATTTTCTTCATTTTTGGTGTTCTTTGATTTTTGATGATTTTCTTTGTTTTTGGTGATTTTCTTTATCTTTAGTGTTTTTTCTTCTTCATTTTTGGTGATTTTCTTTATTTTCTGTTATTTTTTTTCATTTTTGGTCATGTTCTTTGTTTTTTGATGATTTTCTTTTTTGTTTTTTGGTGATTTTCTTCATTTTTGGCAATTTTCTTTGTTTTTTGGTGATTTTCTTCTTCATATTAGATGATTTTCATCCTTATTTTTGGTTATTTTCTTCTTCGTTTTCTGTGATTTTCTCTTGTTCATTGCTCATTTTTTAATGCTATTACCAGCAACTGTATGTCAGGTACACTTGAAATTAGATAAGAACATACTGACTTCGTTTTCCTCCTACACTGACCTGCAATGTGACTATTGCGCTCACACATGCATTACGATGACGATGTTCCAACGATATATTGTGCAGCTCTACTTGGAAGTGGTCAGGATAACAAAAAATCACCGCCTCCTGCGACGCTGCTCCTGCTCCTACATGACAAGTATCAAAAGAATCTACGCAGAGAGTTAATTCAAAAGCACAGCATTCGACTTGAACAAAGACTTGTGTTTTAACTAGAACGGGGACTTAAACCAACTCCTTTCACTTTGTTCCACTGAGTCAGCATCTCCCAGAGAGAACAACCAAAAGCGATGAAGTGATAAAGACAAAGAGGGAGCTGCTGGGGCTAAGCAAAAACAGGCACCTTTGTCTGTTGGTGGAGTCTCTCGGAGATAACAGTGTCTTTTGAACACATTCACACACGTACCGCCACACACAAGGATGATTCAGTTCTCAGACAGTGTGATAATATGCTGGTGGGGCACAGCGTCCCTGCACAGTAGAGAGGAGTGTGTTTCTGTAATCAGACAGACAGTCTGTGCTGGTCCTGAGGCTGGAAGGAAGGACAGTTCTTGGCTGGTGCGTGTTAGCATTTTCACAGGCACAGTCAGGTTTTTTTTTTTTTTTTTTTTTTTTCTTGTTGACATTACACAATATCTTTCTTGTCCTTCAGGTGAACCATATTCGGATGATTGGCACGTATTATAGTTACGTGAACATAATCACAGCGCTATAACCTACTTTAACCCATTTAGTGCTGAAAAGTATGTGACTTTATATGTTATTTGACATTTATTTTGACTGTTGATTCTCAATTCAAAATAGTGTTTTTAATTGTTTGCTTAATTGTGTGTAATTTACAGCCGCAAGTATATATGTGGATTTTGATTTTTCAATTTTATAACCTTTCAAACACTAAACATATCGACGCCTTTCCATGTTAAACAGACAAATAGGTCGATCAGTCATAATAATGTCATAAACTTAACCCATAAAGACCAGTGCTACTTTTGTGGCAGTTCCCAAATGATTTTTTTTTGTCTATTTCTACGTTTCTTAACTGATTTGTCATTATTTTTTTTAACATTACTCTCTATATTTTACATTTTTTTGGTGTAAATCATGTATTTCTCTATATTTAATCCACAAATCATGTACATGTTTATGAAAACTCAGTGTAAATTCAAAGGTGATTATATCAAAACAGAGAAAAAGTTATTTTTTTCAACACAGACACTGAATGTAAAAATAAATGTTTCCATCCACTGTCATTGATCCAACTCCATGGGGTTTTACTGGTGAATCAATGTTGTAGAAGATCAAAGTGTTTCCACATTTAATATGGAGCCTCTGAACGTCCAAATGGGTCATATCTGATGACCATGAAAGGATGACAAACTGTACTTTACACCAATTGTTTACATGTATTAATAGGATTAGTGGATTAACAGTCATTAAACAATTTATATCTGTAGACAGTTTGTCACTGGTAGCTGTTTGGATTTCTATGGGTTAACCCTTACTATTTTTGGTCATTTCCACACACATTACAAGACAGTGACAGCAACAGTTACAGTGAGAACAGCGAGTCTCAGGTCCAATGTGGTCTACAGGGTCTGTACGGTTCACCTCCGCATGGACAGTGAGTGTAACTGCTTTGTTAGGTACCATGAAGAAATGGTACTAATGTAAGGAATGATGTTCAAAGGGATAATGTGAATATTGATAGGTGTCTGCATCAGCACGTATGTTGATCTAATGTTGTAAAAGTGATGTTCTAATCACTTGTATTCGTATTAATTTCTCTTGATTGACTACATTTTTGTCTCGTATGTTGTATTAGTTAGTTTTGATGTATTAGTGCATGTTTACAGCTAATTTCTTTGATATAATTGCAGCCATACATGCTTAAGTAGTGAAACTGGGTGTGGGAGTAAATAAGCTTTGCTTCTTCTCACTCCCTTTTGGGCTTCTAGAGTTGTATACTATATTGCTGTAAAAAAAATGATGTATTTTATATGTTGTGTAGACATAATGTTTACAACCAATGTCTATGTATATTTCCTCTATGAATACTTCTCTATTATATTTCTGTAGGCATACTTACTCAGGTAAATTCCTCTATGTATATTATGTTTATGGAAATCAATCTATGTATATCTGTGTATACATAGTGAAATGCATATGAACAGTATTGAACATTGTACACACACACACACACACACCCACACACACACACACACACACATATATATATATGTAATTGGTTTTGTACAGAGTGCGCAAGCTTGAAATAAACTAATACATTTAAACTGAATGTTCTAAAATACAGGTTTCTTCCATTTTACATGTGTTTTTCTTGTATTTTCTAGGTCTTGGATTTTAAAATTGCTTTGCATATTACATGTCAAGGAAGGACTTCATTGACCTTCATTTTCCACATGACAATAAAAAAAACTGAAAATTTTCCTCATACATAAAGTATTGTTATATCCTCAAACACCACACTAAGGTTGATTTTTTTTTTATTTCACAGCAGTTGTTACGAGTGACCTATGTAAGGTTAATGCTATAACAGAATTAATGTGAAATTCCATTGCAATTCATCATAGTACGGGTTCAGTAAATTATCGTGCTTATGTAAGTACAAATGTGGTACAGAGTTATGAATCAGTATTTTTCCTCTGTCATGGGTCAGCTTTTTATTACTGGCATTACATGAAGTGTCTTTCTGAAAAGCATGAGTCACCTTAACTGGACACCATGGACAGTAACATGCCTGGACACGTGTGTCAAATTATAATGTTGTTGTTTAACGGATTTCCGCGAAAGTCTACAGGAATCGCGCCAGTAAAGTTTTTGTTTATGGGTGTGCGTACGTCTGTTTCTAGGGAGCGTGTTTACCTGCTCGGTTGCCCGGTGACATTTTTTTCTCTGTCGTCAAAGGAATGGCAACACCCCTAATATCGCCAAAGCGTTGGTTTCATTTACATCTTTGTTAAGGTGGTAGGGGAATTACAGTCTGTGTGTTTCTATCCACGTGTGTGCTCATACTGACAGCCTTTGGGGTTTTTTTTATTTTATTATTATTATTTTTTTTTATTCAGTCACTTGTACATTTGGATATGTTGATCTCTTGCAGCTTTGCGTAGGCGCATTCTCGAACAGCGACGGGAGCGCGTCAGCCGCAGCGACGCAGTGCCACCTTAAATCACATGCTGACATAACAAGAACCTACTCTCCACCCATATCCGAAAAGAGTCTGTTAAAGAGGTGTCTCACCTTCCTCGCCACAGTCTTATTACCAAGAAACACACCGGAGTACTGACAACAAGCGGAGGCGTCTGAGGACCCGCCGGTGCAGCTCCTATTGGCCGCTGAACTCCGGCTGTCTGCTGCGTAAACGCCGTCCACTGGAACCGCACTGACTCCCTACCAGAGAAATTACAAAGAAAACCCCCCCCTCTTGGATATTCAAGTTTTTTTGGGGATTTATCTAAGACTTCACTTACTGTTTGGTTATACTTTACATGCCAAAGCTGGGGGAACAGACTGAAACACCAGAGACTTTTGCGCGGAGCTTTACAGTTTTCGCCACAATAATTGGTAAGTACATTATGAGTGTGTGCTAACGGTACGTGTGTGTGTGTGTGTGTGTGTATGTACATGTGGACATCCGAGCAGATTGTGTTGAGTAGCTTTAGTGGAAAAAAAAAAAAGACATATGCTGTATTGTGGTGGTGGGTTGGGAATTGATTTGAGACAACGAGTCAATCGGGGATCGATAAAAGCATGTTGTCAAGTGATTAGATGAGCCACCTTTCATGTAATTTCAGCGGGCATGATTAAGTTAATAAGGCCGGTATCGACTGAAAAAGAATGTCACAGTTACTGTAAATTATAATGAGTAGTGCTGCTGATAAGGCTGATCAGACTAGGACAAAAACAAGCCTGTTTATTTAGATTTATTTAAGTGACAAGAATAATTAGAGTTTAGAAACTAAGCTGTGAAGTAAAAGACGATGAATTCATGTTTTTATGCCGATAAATACTCGGAACAGAACTGTCTATTATGGCAAGAGCAGGAGTAAACTGCAAGTTTTGAGTGTAAAAGTTTCCCCACTGACCACTAGATGGCGTCGGAGTATGTTCTTTAAGTTAAAACACCTACTTGCGTTCAAAGAATTTGCACAGGAGGAAAAAAAAAACCAAAACTCTTTGTATTTGTATGCCACAGGCTACACACCTATACGGTATTTAAAGTTCTCCTCCATCCGTCTCTACTTAAGCCTGGCTGGGATAGTTCATCAGGGATTTTTTTTTTTTCCATGTGACCAAACCACTGAGTGGAAAACATGAACATTATGCAGCCTTTGTTGTCTGTTGTTTCTTGCATGTAGGGGAAACATTAACCCCCTTAAGCCGCATCATGTGCCATTTTACGCACAGCGTTCTTTCGGGCCTGTACTGAGTATACTGTAAAGTGCTTGTATCCTTTCTTCCTAAAGAGAAAACCCTGTCCTAGTGCGTGATTTGCATACTATTTGCGATCACTTTAACGCTTTGTGCATGTTGCTGAGTTCAGAGGAAAGAGGGTGGCGTCAGCACTATAAAGACAAACCAACTGATAACTTGCACTTACTACATTGGACTCTGCTTCTGGTATTTAAAACCCAATTAAAAATGGCTAATCGCTCTTAATTAAAGCTGATAGCTAAATGTCAGTATGAATATTTGGTAACATACTAATCAAATCCTTTGACAGCCTATAATTTGAGCTGATATGACGCCTGTACCTGCTTGAACAGGACGGGACTTGTGCGTAATGCTGTACTGGTGTGCGTAATGCTGTACTGACGTGACTTAAGGTCTTTTTTGGTGATAAGAGTCGAAGGTGTTGCTGAAAAGTTTGCAAAAAATGCCCCCAAAACACCCAGAGATATAAACTCTCCGCTGAACGCTGCGACATAGTACCAGTAATAATAATAATATGTACCGGTGGAGGAGATGCCATCCACGCAGATCCGCATCTGTGTCGATTTAATCAGTAAAATGACGACTTATCAGAAAGTAACAGCAATGGTCGTTTGGTAGAGGTCGTCTCCTGACTCTAAAGCTGCTGTGTGCTACTGTGGTATGAGCACATATTTAGTTATATGCTGTAATTTATTATGAATGGCCTAAACTCGCCTGCTCTCCACGTGGGTGTGAATCTGTCGTTCCTATTGGTTGAGAAAAGCAGCGTCCTGAAGGATCCCTCCTGTGATTGGTCGGGTCGCCTCGGGGCTGTGGGTGGATTTTATCGACGGTGGAAGTGGGATACTTTGTGACAATGTTCATTGTCGATATTTCATTGGAGCTGCCGTAGGTGCGCAGCGGAGAGCCTCTCTGTTAGCTGAATGAGGCTTTGCAGCTTACGGACCGCGCATTCTCTCCTCTAAAGCTTGCAAAAGCTTCCAAAAAAAAAAAAAAACAACAAAAAAACACCACCAAGAGGAATTTTCTTTCTTTTTACTAAACCTCGTCGATTTTCTTTTTAAGGTACTCGTCCGCGTAGATGAGCGTCCATGGCATTTTTTGCTGACAACATACTTGCGTTTCTGCCTGGTATGTCCCCATCTATGTAGCATTTAGTGAAGACGCTTGTTTGCACGCGTGGAAAAAAAAAAGCAACAAAGAAAAAGACCAAACAAAGAGAAAAAACAAGCCTTATGTAGTTGACTTTCCTGGGGGAATATTCTTATAATATCGACCGGAGAGAAGACGGGCTGGGTTTTATTCTGACTCAAGGAGACGGAGGAAAAAAAAAAGGAGGCACAAAAAAAAAAAAAGCTGGAGAGAGAGAGAAAAAGAAAAGCCTCTCTGAATGCAGCCTTTGATTTCCAAGCAGAACAACGGACCGTAGCCGAAACGACGGAGCTTCTTCATCTCCCCCCTCTTCATCCCCGGCTCTGCTCGTCTTGTCTCCCCCCTTTCTGACCACAGGTTATCGGATGGACCAGCATCCCAGCGCCCGGAGCTGCACCAGTCGCGGAGCTTCGTCCTGCGAGGCCGTCCCGACTGAGCCATCCATGAATCTGTACATCCACTCCACCACCGGCACACGCTTCGAGCTCTCCCTGCCCCTGGAGGAGACCGTGGAGGGACTGAAGAGGAGGCTGTCGCAAAGACTCAAAGTACCCAAAGAGAGACTCGCTCTGCTACACAAAGAAACGTGAGTAGACCTCCATGTACATCTCTATGTTTTTACCAGAGCTGTTTCATCCAGTTCATGTAGAAACACACATGATGGCTTTTGTCTTTAAACACCGACACTGAATCTGAGACTAAGACGTGACACCATGAAGCGCAAAGATGAGGTTTTTGCGCAGTGTGAAATGCGAATAAACGGACTTTATTCTGCGGGTCTGCAGCGACATGTTTAAAGCTCTGCTCTGGATGTGTGTGCATGTGTGTAGATGTGTATGTGTGTGTGTGTTTGTGCTTGAACAGTCTGGAGCTTCAAACACAACCTTGGCTGCTTCACTCATCAATACATTCAAGGAAACCGGTGTCCATCAGGACGCACGGTATTGGAATTACGCATAGGGGACGCACCGGTCACTGGAACAGTATTGACGAGGCGATCTGCAGACTTGCATTGATTAATCCCCCCTTCATTACAAATACCGAAGGCTGATTGAATTGCTAATGCTGGGTGAATCAAACAAGTTAAACATTGATGAGTAAAGTCACGAGACTTGGTCCTAGGCTGGATATGGTTCATATTTCATACGTTACAGTAGATGTCACAGTGGATGCATCCTGTAGTTAAATAACAATGGAAATATTTAGACGTTCTATTTTTTTTTTTGTAGTTACTTTATTAGCTACTCTGACATGTTGTTGCAGTTGTACATTAATGCAGAAGGCATTAAGGCAATTAAAAATAACTTTATTGAAAAAAAAAAAGTGGAACCATGAAGCAGCAGAATAGGCATTACCCTCCAGATTAGGTTAATGTAGGTACCAGTAGTCCCAGCAGCA